>CM035814.1:23627059-23812059 GCA_020458035.1 Magallana ariakensis | reverse complement strand
GAAGCATCCTCAGCTAGTGTAGAATCAAAGTTGTGAAAATCATGACCCCAGGGAGTAGGGTGGTGCCACAATGAGGGCTCAAATTTTTACATAGGAATATATAGAGTAAATCTTTAAAAATCTTCTTCTCAGAAACTAATCAGCAAGGAAAGCTGAAACTTTTGTGGAAGCATCCTCAGCTAGTGTAGAATCAAAGTTGTGAAAATCATGACCCCCGGGTGTAGGGTGGTGCCACAATGGGGGGTCAAATTTTTACATAGGAATATATAGAGAAAATCTTTAAAAATCTTCTTCTCAGAAACTAATCAGCAAGGAAAGCTGAAACTTTTGTGGAAGCATCCTCAGCTAGTGTAGAATCAAAGTTGTGAAAATCATGACCCCCGGGGGTTGGATGGGGCCACAATAAGGGTTAAATTTTTTCATAGGAATATATAGATTAAATCTTTTAAAATCTTCTTCTCAGAAACTAAACAGCCAGGAAAGCTGAAACTTATGTGGAAGCATCCTCAGCTAGTGTAGAATCAAAGTTGTGAAAATCATGACCCCCCGGAGTAGGGTGGTGCCACAATGAGGGCTCAAATTTTTACATAGGAATATATAGAGTAAATCTTTAAAAATCTTCTTCTCAGAAACTAATCAGCAAGGAAAGCTGAAACTTTTGTGGAAGCATCCTCAGCTAGTGTAGAATCAAAGTTGTGAAAATCATGACCCCCGGGGGTTGGATGGGGCCACAATAAGGGTTAAATTTTTTCATAGGAATATATAGAGTAAATCTTTTAAAATCTTCTTCTCAGAAACTAAACAGCCAGGAAAGCTGAAACTTATGTGGAAGCACCCTCAGCTAGTGTAGATTCAAAGTTTTGAAAAGCATGACCCCCAGGTGTAGGGTGTTGCCACAATGGGGGGGGGGTCAAATTTTTACATAGGAATTTATAGAGTAAATCTTTAAAAATCTTCCTTTCAGAAACTAATCAGCCAGGAAAGCTGAAACTTATGTGGAAGCATCCTCAGCTAGTGTAGAATCAAGATGTGAAAATCATGACCCCTGGGGGTAGGGTGGGGTCACAATGGGGATCGAATTTTTACATAGGAATATATAGAGTAAATCTTTAAAATCTCTAAAACTAAGTAGCTAGGAAAGGTGAAACTTATGTGGAAGTATCATCAGGTAAGGACTAGGTAGATTTAAGTTTGTTCAAATCATGATCCCCGGGGGTAGGATGGGGTCACCACGGGGAGGGGGGAGGGGGGAGGGAGACAAATTTTTGACATAGGAATATATGGAGAAAAATCTTCTACAAAACCGTTTGTCTAGAAAATCTGTAACTTTAGTAAAAGCAACCTTGGGTAGTGTAGATTCAAATTCGTTAAAATAAAAATCTTGAGGAGTAGGGTGGGGCCACATTCAGGATCCAATTTTACAAAGGAAAACATTTTTAATTCACAAAAACTGAAATGTTATAATATATATGGTTTTACTTATGTGCAAACATTTTGCCAATTTGTGATTCTTTAAAATTGTTAAGACTTTTGCCCCTGGACGATTCTTGGGCCTCACAAGGGGTTCAGAGTTTGATGTAGGTTTATATCCCATGTATAAACAATTGTCTATGATCTTGTTGAGAACTGCGATGCTCAACATGTGATATGAATATAAAATCATCCTGTCAAAAAAGGGACTTGATTATAAACATAAGAATATCTACATGTATTACTACATTGTCCAGATATTTTGTATTATGTCGATCTCCATTAAGCTGATTTTATCATGCCTATTGTTGCTCAGGTGAGCGATGTGGCCCATGGGCCTCTTGTTGTTGGAGTTATGGGACTCTGACCACAATAATGACTCCGTTTTATCCAAAAATTGACCTTGTAAGCGCTCTCATGCCTACAAATTTTGACGGATTTTCATTAAATTTATACCAAATGTTTATACACCTATTACCTTGGTCAAGTTCGAAAATCAGCATTGGTCGATACTTTTTGCTGGAGTTATGGGACTCTGACCACAATAATGACTCCGTTTTATCCAAAAATTGACCTTGTAAGCGCTCTCATGCCTACAAATTTTGACAGATTTTCATTAAATTTATACCAAATGTTTATACACCTATTACCTTGGTCAAGTTCGAAAATCAGCATTGGTCGATACTTTTTGTTGGAGTTATGGGACTCTGACCACAATAATGACTCCGTTTTATCCAAAAATTGACCTTGTAAGCGCTCTCATGCTTACAAATTTTGACGGATTTTCATTAAATTTATACCAAATGTTTATACACCTATTACCTTGGTCAAGTTCGAAAATCAGCATTGGTCGATACTTTTTGCTGGAGTTATGGGACTCTGACCACAATAATGACTCCGTTTTATCCAAAAATTGACCTTGTAAGCGCTCTCATGGGACTCTGACCACAATAATGACTCCGTTTTATCCAAAAATTGACCTTGTAAGCGCTCTCATGCCTACAAATTTTGACGGATTTTCATTAAATTTATACCAAATGTTTATACACCTATTACCTTGGTCAAGTTCGAAAATCAGCATTGGTCGATACTTTTTGCTGGAGTTATGGGACTCTGACCACAATAATGACTCCGTTTTATCCAAAAATTGACCTTGTAAGCGCTCTCATGCCTACAAATTTTGACAGATTTTCATTAAATTTATACCAAATGTTTATACACCTATTACCTTGGTCAAGTTCGAAAATCAGCATTGGTCGATACTTTTTGCTGGAGTTATGGGACTCTGACCACAATAATGACTCCGTTTTATCCAAAAATTGACCTTGTAAGCGCTCTCATGCCTACAAATTTTGGAAAAAATGGGTGGTCGGGGTAAAAAAATGTTCCTCCCAACCTCCCCACACATTTAATTCTGGAACAGCCCTGAATGTTTGAAAATATTGCAATTTCATATACTGTGAAATCATTAGATTTCGTGGTGGTTCAATTTTCGTGGAATTCGTGGGTACCTCTCATCCACGATTTAACATCCTACACGAATTAATAAATAAGGGTAATAAAATCATATTTCCTTTGTAGGTTTTAGAGAATACACGAAATTACGTCCCCACGAACCTGTAAAATTTAAGCAATCCACGAAAATTGGCCCCCACGAAATTTAATGATTCCACAGTACAGTATACTAGTATACTGCTTGAACGGCGGGGGACCCTGGAATTCTATTCTTGTTATTCTAGATATTCAGTCAGTTTTTAATCGATGTCAGTAGATGCGTTTTAAACATTATATACATTAACACAAAATGACCATTTTAACCACACCATGAATTAAGAACCCCTACCCTATATACCATATTAGTGCTTTGGCCCCGCCCTAGATTCAAATCCCTACATGGAGACATGAATTTAAAATATTGAAAGATGGCTTTTAATTCCTTTCTTTATATGCAGTCAGTTTTTATTCTGTATCAGCAGAAGTCAGGAAGACAATTTTTTAAACATTAAATGCATTAACAATATATATAACTTTTGATCTAGATTCAGAAGAACCCCTACCCTGGGGGACATGAAATTAATAATTTTGGTAAAGGGCAAATGTATGAATTCGGTTTTCCTTACAAGTTTGTGGTACTAAAGAAGATCATTTTTAAACATTATAAGCATTTACACTATACATGTATATCCATTTTGGCTCTAGAGTCAAAACCCATACTCCAGCTTCAATGGGACACAAAAGAACTGGGTATTGTAGAGGACTTGCTGATTAACATAATTATGAAGTCAGTTTTTCTTACAGATGTGTGAGAGTAGAGAAAAAGATTTTTAAACATAATATGCATTAACACTATATGGCCATATTGCCCCTCTACGAAAGACGAATAGGGCCACATAAAAAAATATTTTTATCTCGTAATTACGAGAAAAGATATCGTAATTACGAGTTAATTATCTCGTAATTACGAGAAAAGATCTCGTTATTACGAGTTTATTATCTCGTTATTACGAGAAAAGATCTCGTTATTACGAGTTAATGTTCTCGTAATTACGAGAAAAGATCTCGTTATGACTAGTTAATTATCTCGTTATTACGAGAAAAGATTTACATTAAATGGTGCGTTTCTGAAAAGACCTCCAAGTCGACTGGTTCACCCTTTCAGTCTATATTTTTCTTTCCAGAAACGGCAATTCAATTTTGATTAATTTTTAAATAACAACGGCCATTATTCATTAATTTTTACATAAAATGATCGGATTTGACTTTTTATCTTATATGTATAAGTGGAAAGAACTTCATGTAATTCTACTTTTCATCTTAAATATTATAATCCCAGTCCGAAGTAAATACCAGGTAGTCCTAGTCGTAAAAACACAATTCTATTTGTTACAGATGACTTAAATGACTATATAGTTTCAATCATGGATATACAGGATTTACCCGAATTGTGTTTTATATGTTCATACACAACCGATATGTATATTGAAAATGATTGATTTTGTATATTAACATTTTGGAGTCTGAAAACAAATTACATGTATCCTTCTTATTTATAAATAGTTCAATTCTATTAATCAATCAAATCGATTTTATATCAAATTTTGTGTATGCTTTTAAACGATGATTACGCTAAGTATGTGTATAATAAAACACATTGCAGTAGTTCATACACTTTACATAAAGAGAATAGAACAATGAAACGCGCCATTTTAAGTAGATCTTTTCTCGTAATAACGAGATCTTTTCTCGTAATAACGAGATAACTAACTCGTTATTACGAGATCTTTTCTCGTAATAACGAGATAATTAACTCGTAATAACGAGATAAATAGCTCGCAATAACGAGATATTTAACTCGTAATAACGAGATATTTTCTCGTAATTACGAGATAATTAACTCGTTATTACGAGAAAAGATCACGTAATAACGAGATAATTAACTCGTAATAACGAGATCTTTTCTCGTAATTACGAGATAAAAATATTTTTTATGTGGCCCTATTCGTCTTTCGTACCCCTCCCCCCACAATGAAATAAATGACAATAACAAACCGTCAACCATCTCAAAAATCCATAAAACGAAATACAAATTCAAAGCAGAGCAACACGGACCTCCAAGATAGAGGTAGGAGCAGGTGCCATGGAGGAGTGAGCATCCTCTGCTGACCGGTCACACCCGCCGTGTCCTCTTTGTCGTAATCGGGAATATAAAAACCGCAAAAAGTCCGTAGACAATTAGGTAATTAATTATGGTCTAACAATTCCAATGAAAAACGTCAGTCAGCATGCGACCCACTGAAAGATTGTATTTGCTGACAAGGTCGTTGTATCGACCATAGAACTTACAAAAAGATGACTTTAAACGAGACTGTTGATAGTCCTGTTTTATCAACTTGTTTGTCAGTAGCTTGCCTCGTCTTAGAAACTGTTCATACGAAGAGCATGCCCTTGCGTATCGAATTAACTGAGAGACAAAAATACCATATGCAGGTGATGAAGGTATATTGCTACATAAGTAAGGAAAGTTGACTATAGAAAAATTGAAGTCATCGCGTTTATCATAAAGTTTTGTTGTTAGGTTAGCATCAATGTCCATTTCCAGTAAAATATCCAAATATGAAACAGATGACGCAGACTCTGTGGTATCTTTTATTTCAAGTTCACTTGGATATATCGAGTCGACGTACATATGTAAGTATGGAAATAACAATTGTTAATTGATAATACGTCGTCGATATAACTAAATGTTGAGTTTAGGTATCTGAATTCCTGGGCCATGATTTTCACAATTTGGTAGGGAGCTTCATGGACATTATACATGTAAGCATGCATTTAGTTCTTAACAAATACATGTATATATGGGAGTAAAGAAGAATATTTTCTAAGATTTAATACATCTATACTATATTGTCATATTAGCCCAATCCTAGATCCTGAACACCTGACCCAGGAGCCATGAATTTCACAGTTTTAGTAGAGGTCTTCATGGACATCATAACCATGTATTTAGTTTTCAACAAATATATAGGGGAGTAAAGAAGATTTATTATATGGTCATATTGGCCCCACCCTAGAGCCTGAACCCCTGACCCAGGGGCCATAAATTTCCCTATTTTCGTAGAGGGCTTCAGGGACATCATTCATAACCATGCATTCAGTTTTTTGTGGGAGTAGAGAAGAAGATTTTTTTTAATTAAGTGGGGTTTTTTTTGTATATTTGGCCCCACCTGTGGCGCCCCGGGGGTGGTAGAGCCATGAATTTCACAGCCATGAATTTAACAATTTAGATTCCTCTTACTATAGAGATGTTTCACACCAAAAGTGGAAACCATTGGCTAAGAAGTTTTCAAGAAGAAGTTAAAATGTTAACGCACGACGACGGACGAAAACGGATAGCAGTAAAAGTTGGCTCTATGTTGAATTTAGTAATGAAGATTTTAAAAGCGCAACTCTTCTTAAACTGCCGTGTGGAATTTAGTAAAACTTTGTAGGCATTTAGATGCGTTTATTACCAGGAAATTATGATTCCATTATTTATTCTAGTAATTTCGGCTTTTTAAACATTGAATTATTTTATTTGTTAATGGTAAAGATGTGTATATTTGCAGGAAGTTTTTTTTAAGCTGTGTTTTTTTGGGGGGGGGGTTGTTTTTTATTCGGGTTTTTTTTTCGCTAGTTCTGCTCTTTATCAAATTATTTTGTTCAATTAATGCATACCTTGCTATTCATTCTGTGTACCAATGTCAAGTAAGGGGAAGCGTGGGGTCACAGGTGCTTCAGGACCCTCACTTCCGTTGAGCGAAGATGGATCGGTACTAAACTTGCAACTTGTCGGTGAAAATGGTTCCAATTTACCCAATAAATGTATTATCATGGGCATGACATGCAGATATTCAATGAATGGAATTATCGGGCTACGATATAAGGTCACCTTTTTAACTGGTAGTTGTAGTTTGATAATACATTTCAACAAATATTTATCGGCAGCGACTCTCAGCTGGCAGACGAAGTTAGGAACCTTGTATAGAAAGGAACTGATTTTTAAAAAGATGTTTGTTTTAGATAATTGTGTGCAATGAATGTATAAATTTGATTAGAAATATGTCATGAAAAGATAGGAAAATGAAAAACAGAAGTAAAGTCCCGGGGTCAAGAAACCGGTACTTGGGGGTGGGGATTGAAAGGAGGAGGTTCGGTCCTGTCCTCAAATACCTGTGCGTGGGGTATGTAAGCTTGCTCGCTTTTTCGTTCATTCACCAAGTACAAATATCTAGAAATATGCATTATACATATATATCCTACCCACCTGAAAAAAAGGAATAAAACCTGGTGAATCTAGAAGAATTTAATTAATTTTCACACAAACGAACATGCATATCTTATGGTCAGCTAATTAGGAATAATACAACAGATCGAACGTCACATTATCTTTTTACTGAAATGCTGATGTATAGTGGGATTGGAGAGTTCTAAAACCAACCACCAACCACCCACTTTGCGAAATTCGCAGAGCTATTCAAGCGGATATAATTTTGAAAAGGGTCTTCAAGTTACATGACCATTACTAGTTCTTATTGTTGCAGAACGAGATCCTCGCCTTTCACAATTAATCCTAATTTCCAATTCACTCTCGGGCAAGTGTCATAAATCTGGATGATATCTCTAACTTTTAAGGTCTGAACGTTGATCCCGAAAACAATGGTATTCCCGTAAACTTGTCAGATATTCATGTTTCCATCGTTGTTGTAAATCGGTAAGGAGATTCTGTTTTTGGATAAAGGAATCTGTCAACCGGTTCTTGTCCACTTCCTTTTTATGATCTTTCTCCGGTCCACAAAAGTATTTTGGAAGTGCTCGACGTCCATTTAGCAGAAGAAAGGGTGTCAATGGTGTCCGAAGAGGCGTAAGTGGACGGTCATTTATTGTGGCTTCTGTTTCACACTGTATGGTACAAAGGGTTGGTTCACTCACTAATGCCTCTCCCAAGTATTTTCCGTAGGATTGTTTTCGTTGCCATGTTTATCTATTCCCAAAACCTTGCCATGATGCACCTTTAAACTTCCTGGTAATATTTAAACCGGTTTCATCCATGATGGTACGCTAGGCTAAAAATGTTGTTCCGTTATTTGAGTAGATGGTGTGTGGCATTCCATTGTTGGTGATGAACCTCCTGGATGCTAATACAAACGCTTCAGTTGACAGATCTGGAACAAGTTCTAGATGAACAGCTATAGTTGTTGCACATGTGCACAGACATATGTACATATTTATACCCCCGCTCCGAAGGAGAGGGGGTATACTGTTTTACCCTTGTGTGTCTGTCTGTCCGTCCGTCTGTCCGTCTGTCTGTCCGTCCGTAACAAAAATTTCCGTCGCATTTATCTCAGCAACTATTTATCGCAGATGCTTGAAATTTTTACACAGTGTTTGTTAGGGCATGCCATATCGTGGGATATATTTTTGTACCAATCGGACGTCAACTTCCTGTTAAATGACGACTTTGCTTATTTTTTAACCAAAATTTTCAAACAAATTTTCGTCAAAGATTTCTCAGCAACTATTTATCGCAGATGCTTGAAATTTTTACACAGTATTTGTATAGGCATGCCATATCGTGGGATATATTTTTGTACCAATCAGACGTCAACTTCCTGTTAAATGACGACTTTGTTTATTTTTAGCCAAAATTTTCGAACAAATTTCCGTAAAAGATTTCTCAGCAACTATTTATCGCAGATGCTTGAAATTTTAACACACTATTTGTATAGGCATGCTTTATCGTGGGATGTATTTTTGTACCAATCGGACGTCAACTTCCTGTTAAATGAGTACTTTGTTTATATTTAGCCAAAATTTTCAAACAAATTTCCGTCAAAGATTTCTCAGCAACTAATTATCGCAGATGCTTGAAATTTTAACACACTATTTGTGTAGGCATGCCATATTGTGGGATATATTTTTGTATCAATCGGATGTCAGCTTCCTGTTAAATGACGACTTTGCTTATTTTTTAACCAAAATTTTCAAACAAATTTTCGTCAAAGATTTCTCAGCAACTATTTATCGCAGATGCTTGAAATTTTTACACAGTATTTGTATAGGCATGCCATATCGTGGGATATATTTTTGTACCAATCAGACGTCAACTTCCTGTTAAATGACGACTTTGTTTATTTTTAGCCAAAATTTTCGAACAAATTTCCGTAAAAGATTTCTCAGCAACTATTTATCGCAGATGCTTGAAATTTTAACACACTATTTGTATAGGCATGCTTTATCGTAGGATGTATTTTTGTACCAATCGGACGTCAACTTCCTGTTAAATGAGTACTTTGTTTATATTTAGCCAAAATTTTCAAACAAATTTCCGTCAAAGATTTCTCAGCAACTAATTATCGCAGATGCTTGAAATTTTAACACACTATTTGTGTAGGCATGCCATATTGTGGGATATATTTTTGTATCAATCGGATGTCAACTTCCTGTTAAATAATGACTTTGTTTATTTTTAGCCAAAATTTTCAAACAAATTTCCGTCAAAGATTTCTCAGCAACTATTTATCGCAGATGCTTGAAATTTTTACACAGTGTTTGTTAAGGCATGCCATATTGTGGGATATATTTTTGTACCAATCGGACGTCAACTTCCTGTTAAATGAGTACTTAGTTTATTTTTAGCCAAAATTTTCAAACAAATTTTCCTCAAAGATTTCTCAGCAGCTATTTATCGCAGATGTTTGAAATTTTAACACACTATTTGTTTAGGCATGCCATATTGTGGGATATATTTCTGTACCAATCGGATGCCAGCTTTCTGTTAAATGTCGACTTTGCTTATTTTGCATATTCACATCAGAGCAGGGGTATCACTAGTGAGCATTGGCTCACAGATATCTTGTTTGTTTGATTATTTACTTTTACATTAAGGGTCCTGCATAATTTACTTCAGCAGTTGAAAGCGGTTTGCAGAATGATACACAAGTGGTGGTGGATCTGGTAATTGAAATGACTGTCCAATTACCTTCTGGCATGAAATGCATTTTCTTAGAACATGGTAAAACTCTGTCTTATGGCCGGTATCCAAAATGACTGGCGAATTTCTGCGATGGTTTGTGAACATCCTGGGTGTAAACTTCTTTTGTGGATATCCATTAGTATCAGGGGCGTAGCTTAGGTTTGTTTAATGTGGGAGCAAATTAGGGGAGGCGCCCAATGGGACCAGTGGAGGTCCTGGGGCGAATCCCCGGAAGCAAGCGAGTTTTCAACATTTCAGACACTTAATTTTGAGTATCCAGAAAAAGGAGTTTCATCAAAATAACCCCAGTTTTTAATGTTTCAAATGCTTACTTCTTCATCATCATCAACATATTAACGATATAAAAGAAGAAAAAGTAGTGCCTGATTTATGATGAGATTAATTTAATTTTTATCTAATAAGTCTTGTGCTTTCTCTCCTACTGGTCTATAACATTTTTGTCTACAAAAATACTCTTATTATAAAAAAATAATTATATACTTAAACTTTAAGATTCCGTTAATTCTCGATAATCTATTCATAATAATTGTCAACCTGTCACTCAGGGAATGAATTGTATGCAAATAATAATATACAAATATCAGAAGAGCAATTTATTATTTTTTTTACTTATTGAAAAATGGCAAGTCGTCTTTGCTTTTTCTCAGTAAAATTTGAGATAACAGCTGCTACATTGACTTCGGTATCCCTGTAAGTGTGTATAGTTGCTAAAGACGACATTCTTTGTCCCATCATTGTTGACCCGAGGTATGTCTTTAAGCAACGCAAGACGCTGAAACAGCGTTCTGTGGTTGCTGAAGTTACGGGCATACATGCAAGCATTTCCAAACATTTGAAAATGTAAGGATAAAACAAAGAGACAAACGGAACAATAAAATCAAACTTTGTAATTGAACAAGCGTGAGACCTGGCCATCACCCTGTTGTTCGAGATCTTCTAAATAAGATACGACAACGTTGTATGCGGCTATAAAAAGCTACTCAAAGGTACTCTATTTATATTAATTTATTTGTGTTCAATATTTATAATATTTTAAGAACTTTTTTCATTTGCCTTTTATAATTTTTTTTCAAAACAATGTGGATGCACGTGCTTCCGTGCTTCAATGTCACAAGAAATATATTTCAGTCGAACGTTATGCGCAGCATGGCGATCACAAGTATCATGCTTATTAAAAACAATTCTTGGCTATATTTCATAATAATAAAAATCGTTATAAAATGTGCATTTTCATAAGTTGTATAACCATTAAAAAGAAGCACATGTGTCCGCAATTTTTTTTAATAACAAATTTTACAATGAATTTTTTTTAGTATCAAAATGTCAACATAATTGTCACACCTTCATAAAAATACATTAAATTGCATTAGCAATAAAAAGAGAAAATAACTTAGACACTTCTTTTAAAAAGTGGCGCAAACTATTCACAAAAATGAATCGCAGTTAGAAATGTGCTTTTTCTCCCAAAACATTTTGATGCCAAATATACAAGCATTACGAATCAAGATAATTGATTTTTACAAATAAAATGAAGTCAACATTATATGTCACAGGTACGTAAAATGACGCAAGAACTCAAAACGTTATGTGTACGGGGTTTTTTTTTCATAAAAAGAGTTAGGCCATTAGTGAAAATTTATAGATACCAACACATTATTTTGTGAAAAAGGTAGCAAAATATATATAAAAAATAATAATTATAAAAATATGAATAGCAATTCAAAAATAAAATTGATGCCAAATATCCAAACTGAGCGAGTCGAATTAATTCATTAATACAAATGAAATAATAACGACATTATGTGCCATGAGTACATGTAAAATGACGTTAAACGTGATGTGACAATGAACATGTATTTTAATTAATTAAATAGGATCTTTGACTGCTGCACAAAGAATTAAAATTAATAAAGAAAGAGAGAAGAGTAGAATAGATTAGGGAATGGAGAAGGAGAGTGAAGGGAAAACTGATTCCAACTCCAATATTTTTCTGCCGAAAGGTAAAACGGGTTCGCTGCAAGTAAATGGGCAGTAATGATTCCGGTTAAGTGCTAAAACAAACCAAATTAATTTTTTTTTGTCCAGCAGGGTATACTACTAATAAAAAAAACAACGTACAGATTTCATAAAGTTAAAAATTTGCGGATTTCACTTTTTAAACAGTAGACTACTGATAAATTTTGCAATGACTTAACATCGAATTTCAGAAGAGACAGTCAAAGCTTCGACGCTGAGAAAACGTAAACAGCCCGAAAGAGAACGTATTAAAATAGAAAATAATCGGAACAGAAAGAAAAAAGAAAGGGAAAGAAGATTAAAATTAATTGAACACGAGGAATCAATGCGGAAACGAAAATCGCTGGCACAAAAGAGATGGCGCCAAAAAACGCAACAGCCAAATTCGGAGCGGAAATACAGAGGACGGTAACCTAAAGTCACCATTTAATAACAAAATGCAAAAATGTCGAGCTGTAAAAAAAATTGAAAAGAAATATACCGACATCCCCGACAAAAAGAGCAGCTACCATTGCGGCCTTTCTAAAAAAAATGCAAACTCTCCAACTGTTAAATTACTTCAAAATTGCAAAATTATTCCTTCTCCAGAGGAAAAGGAATCAACTACTCTTCAACTGTCTGTTCTGTGTGACATCAAAGAATCTGTTTCAAAGCTAAAACTTAAACGCTGTGACAAAGCAAGGGAGGCCATGGATTTTCTAACAGCTTCTTTCAGCGGCGAAAATGTTAAAAAATCAAGTGCAAAGTCTGCACTAGCAAAAGCACTCGGTCTTCCGATCCGTAGGATATCAAAAGGGTACAAAGTTCGTACAAAAATCTTACATTCGGAATCATCATCGTTCATACAAAGCTGAAAACAAGATCTGATGCTATGCCTGGTGATACCCGAAAACGTGTGTATAATTTTTAGTGTTTGGGTGAAAATTCGCATCCAACTGGAAACAAAAATGACGTAAAAAGGGTTCGAATAGGCCCAAAACAGTATTCTTCTCACGTTGTTCATATCTTAGAAAAAACACAAACAGAAATATGTGCCGACTTTATTTCAAAGAACCCAGAAATTCGTATTTCTCAAAGACTTTTTGAGGCATGTAAACCCTACTGTATTCGCCCAGCTCGTTAAAAGGATCGAGTTACTTGTTGCTGCCGTTATCATCTTGAAATGAAATACGTCTTTAAAGCATGCATGTCATACAGAAAGACTTATGTTACAGACCCTGTAATATATCATGATATGTATGAAATAAGTAATCAAACTCTTTGTCCTACTAATTCCGACGATCTATATAACAAATCATGTTTAGACAGAACTTGCTTGGAATGTGGTGTTCAGAAAGTGCACTTCCACCCCGAGGAACTAAGAATTGACGACACTTCCCCTGATGTTTCTTGGGAGTGTTTTGATTATGTAAACATAAAGTCAAAAAGAGGCGAAACCAAGAAACTGATGCTCGTTAAAAAGGTTACAAAGCCTGCTGAACTTTTCCAATATATGATTAAGCTTCTCGAAAAATTTCCAATGCATAATATGGGGGCTCAATGGCAAGTCCAACAATTGAGAAATTTGGTTCAGAATTTACCTCAAAATCACTTCGTTACAATTCACGACTTTTCCGAAAATTACCGTTGTAGAGAAAGGAACGAAATACAATCAAACTATTTTCAAAAAACGGAAGTCTCCATTCGTGTAACTATACTTCACAGGCATGCTATCCTTGAATTAGATGGTTTGGAAAGTACTACGGAAAAATTAGAAATAGTTACGGAACATTTTTATGTCATATATCCTGATGACAAGCATGATCAACATTTTACCCATTATTGTCAAAAACTTATTTCTGACTACCTAAAGTCCATTTCGTAGGAGGTCAAAACAATGCATGAATTTTGCGATGGTTGTGCTGCACAATATAAAAGTCGCCATTGTTTCAGCGACTTATCAGATTCTCTTTCAGAATTTTGTTATCAAAAGTTAATTAGAAATTTTTTTTAAACCAGCCACGCAAAGGGCCCACAAGATGCAGCAGGAGGATTTTTTAAAAATCAGGCTGAACTTGCCGTCATCAGGGATACCTGCATTATATCCTCTTTGACATTCCATTTCATTCCAAATACTTTTGACAACATAGGTCGAGTCAGATTGTAGAAAGAAATTAGCTCCTCTTCTGTCCGAAAACTTGAAATTATGTTGTCAACTAGAGATCTTCTGATAACTTCGATGTCCATATAGACATGCTTTCCTTTTAATGCTTCATCAGCACCTGTCAGCATTTTAGATAAATGTAGCTCAGAATAAGAGATCTAAATCTGTAATTTACTAACTCCGTTAGGAATTGTGTCATCAAATCAAAAGAATCTTCTAGCATCCCTGTTCTTCTAATCCTACATTCAAAATTGCTTTTTCAATGTCCGTTGTCACTGCGTACTTGCTGAGACGAAATCTCAGTATTAATGAAGAAATGTTCATCAAACAATCATTCAGAGATGCAGCGTTGAGTATTTCCCGGCAGCTACAGTCGTATACTATTCGTATTGTAGTTGTGACTGAATCTTTTTTCACTGGAAAGTATGGTATCAAGTGAACCTTTCGATCGTTTCGAAGTTGGCTGTCGATCTTTTCAATTAATCCCACGTCTTTCTTGTTGAGCAATTATTTCGCCATACTTGAACAACAACTCTGGTTCTATCTTAAAGCGATCTATAACATTGATTGTTCTTTGATGTCTTGTTTTTTAAAGGCATTGTAGGATGGTCATCTTTCCATGGAAGTATAACATGATAACGATTGTCATGAAATTGTACAGAACTTTCTCGTATGAAAGTAAAAAAATCCTGAATTGCTGACTCCTAATGCATTTTCTCAGTTCCAGTTGCCTCAATTTGCCAGAAGTTCTCAAGATTTTGCTCTTCTAGTTTATGAGATACCTTGACGTTCATCATTGAAGAATCAACTGAGTCTGGCTTTGTTCCATATACTGGTCCAGAAAGTATGTATCCCAAGTTTGGATTTAATGGCTGTTGGTCCATTCCCTCTGATTATGTCATCTACCACCAATTCCAGTTTTTGATCTGCTAGGTTTCTATTTTGATAACAGCTGTATGTAGTTTATGAACATTTTTCTCCTTCCCTTAGTCACCAAAACCAAGAATGTTAATTTCCTCAACTCCTGATGGGTTTAGCTCTAACTTCTCGGCCACGTTCTTTGAGATGAATGATCTCCGAGCTCCTTCATCGAACAAAATATTAGTTAGTTGTCCAAATTTAACATGACGGCAGTGTCATGTTGTAAATTTTGAATATACCGGGTGGCAGTAATACAAAATTTACAGAATGACAACTAAATTTTGTATTTACTACCACTCAGTAAATTCAAAATTTACAGCATGACAGCAGTTTGCTGTAACACATTTGGTTGATCTCATGTGTGAGGAGGAATACATTACTGATGTTTCTGGTTTTCAGCCTTTGTTTAAATGTACAACTACTTGTATTTGATTATTTTCCACGTGTAAGAGATTTTGTATTTCAAAATTATTATGAAAAGATGTATATTAAGCAATATCAATGTTCAAAAGAACGCGATTCGCTCACATCTTGCAATATTCTTAAATGAACTTCCTTTGAAATTTGTAATGTGTCTTTGTCAAGAATATTTAGCACCCCACTCACAAATGATATACAAAACTCCTCTATTCCCGAGTCTGTTCTACCCTTCTTTGTTTCCTTTTTCTTTATTTTTAATTCGTTGTGCAACAGACAAAGATCCTGTTTAATTAATTAAACTACATGTTCATCGTCATATTACATATGTCCAAATTTTTGTTTTCAAAACTAAGTCAACTCTGTGCGCGCACTCTGAAATGACATTTTAACACCGGGCGCGACATTTTAACACCAACACCGGGCGCGATGTCATATATAGTGGTTTATTTAAACTCACTTATGTTCTACAACGTCATGGAAACATTTGACAAATGTTGAATACATAAAGTAAATCAATTCGTTTCTTGAATGCGCGATTATAGTTTTGATGAATAGAACTTATTCGCTTGCGAAGCGCGACCTCTGGTGAAAGAATGAAACGAGGGTTGACTAATTAACGTCATGGCGACAAGTGTAGGACGGGTTTATCATGCATGCGGGTAAATACCTTGGATCGGACATCTTTGGTTAATATGAAAAAGTTAATAAATAAAGTGGAACAATTTGATGCGATTTTAGTAATTTTCCATAAAGGGCAGGCAGCCCAGGAACGCGGGTTGACTACTTAACATTATGTCGGAAAGTGTAGGGCAAGTTAACCATCTGGCAGATACTTTGAATCTGACAACTTTGGGTCAAAATATGCAAATAAATATGCATGCACTAGCGTGACACCTCTTCCCAATTGTTTTTTTTTTCAAAACAGTATTTTATCTGAAAATTTTATTTGAGACAGTGATAAAAATTGTAGTTTAATTTGAGCTTAAGAACAAAATTTAAGAGATATGACGCACTAAATACCTACTCACTGTTTTGAAAAAAAGTTTGATTTATTTGTCAGTCTGCTGCAACAAAAAGAATTAAGGCCACGTATGTATAATTATATCATCCATTTCAGGTTAGATTTTTTCAGATTAAATTTAAACCGGTTAAATTTTCTTTATTTTGATATATTTTAATTACAGGGTCATGACAATCATACTGTTAAATTTTATTCAAATTTGAATTATATATTTTCTTTTTAGAGACCGTTAAGTGCTGCAAATTTTCGTCTTAAAAGAGAATTCACAAGCGCTAGTTTTACATTATATTGCATCAGAAATTACCTTAAGTAACCAGTTAGAATTTATTTAAGTAACAAGAAGTACATATACATATTACTCCTCAGAAGAGTTACAATGTAATTTGAACAAGTAGTGGTATATAATACATGTATACGTGAAAATATGAAGAATAATAATAATAAGAGACATGGACATTAAGGAGAGAATATAGATGGTGATGAATGTTCCAAACGTTGAAATACATCTTTCGAATAAGTATCAAACAAATGATTTTACAGTTTTTCAGAAGCAAAAGTTTTTCAATAGACAGTCTTCTGGTTATAAATTTCTTAATGCTATTTACATTTAGTCTTGATGTTTTCATTTTAGTTTGCAGAATATATTGTTTTGTGAAAAGAATGATTAAATTTTCTAACATATGAAAATCTCTATTATCAAATTTTCCAAAAAGGATTGAATATTTATCAAAATTGTTTGTAAACCAAAGATATCTGTCATCCATTTCTCCAATTCAATCCAAATTTCTTTCACTAAATAACAGTCGACAAAAATATGTTCTATTGTCTCATGAGTCTGTTGACAAAAGTAACACAATGAAGAGTTTACTATCCCTACTCTATGTAAATAATAATTGATTGGCAAGATCCTGTGTAATAGGTGGTATATAAGCCACAGTAATTTCGAATCCTTTTTGCGCTTGTATTTTGTTATATCTTGAAAAATAAGTTAATGGCATAGGAAATTATAACAATGACTATTTCATTTTACACTCCACTGAAAGGAGATTCAAATGGTCTGTTTGGGGCGATGTGGGCAAAAATTGTGAGGTCGGATATTTTTGTTAATTTTACATCTTTAAAGATTTCATTCCAAAGATCAAAATATAAACATTTCAGAAAAATTGAATTATGGGAAAATTTTGGCTTATCTGTTTTGTACTACCTTAAATGCGTCATAACGCAGAGGGATGCATACTAACCCAGGCCCTTTTTCTTTTTAAGTTGTTTTGTCTACATATTTTAAATGATATACTTCTCAAGCAATTCTTAATACAACAACATAGAGAAGTGAGGAATAGCAACATTGTCGTTTTTTCATCAACATTCTCCAGGCCCCAGAGCATGATTATACGGGGTAAGCTTGGTGTGTAGGGGACAGCCACAGCGCCTCTCCAGAATAACCATACGCTGTCTTCCCATAATGCATAGTATCTGTCTGGTGTCTGCTGTTGCATTGAAATCTTATTTTTGGCATGCAGGGATAAATGTAAAA
Organism: Magallana ariakensis; assembly: GCA_020458035.1. Taxonomy (NCBI): domain Eukaryota; kingdom Metazoa; phylum Mollusca; class Bivalvia; order Ostreida; family Ostreidae; genus Magallana; species Magallana ariakensis. Next base: position 23,794,001 of record CM035814.1, on the reverse strand, counting down.
GATTTGATTTTAGGTACAGTATAGCTTTACTTTTGAGTAAAGTTGCTATTTGGGTGACCTAGAATCAGATACTAGTAATCTGCTGAGAAAATTATGTGTTTCATATATGTTTTAATTATTTTATTGCTAGTGGAACCCTCAAATCAAACTGAAATAATTTATAAAGTACCTTTTCATGCCCTCCTTCGAAGAAGGGAGGGCACATTGCTTTGCTGCTGTTGGTCCAACAACAGTTTCCGTTTATTTTCTTCGCAGAGGTTGCACATACTTGATTGAAATTTGGTATACAGATTTATCATAAGAATATCTAGGTCAAGTTCGGTTTTGTGTATTTTTTACCGAGTTATGCCCCTTGAACTTAGAAAAATTCCAATTATTTGCAGTTTCCGTTCATTTTCTTCGCAGAGGTTGCACATACTGAAATAGAATTTGGTATACAGATTTATCATAAGAATATCTAGGTTAAGTTTTTGGTTCAATCGAGCAGTTTTTTTTACTGATTTAATTTCTTTGGACTTAAAAAAATTCCGTTTATTTTCTTTGCAGATGTTTAAGGAGGCCGATTTGGGATTTTTACGTAAAAACTACAATAGCAAAACTCTCTATTTTTTAATGATATGTAATTTAGACCAACTCTATAGTAAATTTTTGAAGTTTCAAGAAAATCTACCATCTGGTTCTTTTTAGGAGCCATCTCAAAATACAGGAACATTTACTATAGGAATATATCAATTAGGAAATTGTCATTTTCCGCACTTCGAAGCAGATTAAAAACATACTAAAATAGCGATCTTCCTCATATTCTTTTATGTGATTTGTTATATTATTTTCTACCTTATTTGTAGAAAAAAAAACTAAATTCTACTGTCTGGTTTTTAGTGGGGGTCATCTCAAAATATCAAAATGCACCAAACTTTGCTATATATTTGAAGTAATACAAATGTAGATTGGTTCAGTGGATTTATTTTAAAATCCCGATGATAGTAATAATATTATTCTGTGTGTAAAATTTTAAAGGCGTACACTTTTAACTTTGTTTATGTTATTTCTGATAACGTACTCCTACAAAGCTACATTTTATCGTAACGTCATAAAAGCACAATGGCAAATGTCGCCAACTGAACAATGAAAAATCGTTTAAAAAAATAAAATTTTCCTTCAAAAATCTACATATTTTTATCTGTATTTTGTTTATTGTGTTAAATTTAATAAATGGTATCGTAACAATTTCATAAAAGGTATAAATACACTGTATTTTACTACAATGCACAAAGATATGCGCAATGAAATCTAAAGTCGGACTTCTTTACAGTTCAAAACTTCATTTCATTTCCATGTATACTACCGGTATCTATAATGTATACTGCCCATAATAAAGACTTGTGCACCCTATAATGAATGTCCATGGGAGAGGGCATAATACATGTAAGTGTTTGAGAAACATCGCTCGTTTACAATATATTTACAATTAAAATGAAATAGTTTCCTATGATTAACAAGTTAATTAAGATAAAGTGACTTTATTGACATTGTGTACATGGTATACAGGGAGTTAACATTCTGTATCGATCACAAAGTATAGCCAGAGTTTGACCGTTGGATTGATGCATTAACGATGTTTCACTATAGTCCCATGGAAGCTTAGATTGGAAAGCTTCCAGGCATTTTACACAGGATCTATCGTTGGTTATTTCGATTATGTGTCCGAAGTCTTAAACTCAATACTTTTTGTATCTGTTTCTATTTTATTTTCTTTGCACTATCGTAGTAATTATTTGTACCAGTGTATTGAATTTCTAGATTCTTTGGGGCCTCATGTACACTAAAATAATATACCAGTAATTTTTACACCAATAATTCTAAAATGTTCTTATTTTGTTATTTTGAAGTTAATGGGGAATTAAAATTTACAAAATTTACACTCACATCGTAATTGTTGTGTTCACGCCCACCCAATAAATACATCATAACAATGTCATGATTTTTCCGACGTTTCTAACTGCTTACTGGTATCATTTCGTCCTGGGTGACTGTCGCTGCAACATGAAGACTTCTCTGTCAAAGAGAAAAGCTCAAAGGACATGTGCAGACATTGATTTTTCAATCGCAAAATATTTTTCCATCATTTGTCATTTGTTGGAAATTTCTAACTGGGAATAGCTTTCTTTTCCCTTAAAACAAATAGACCATTCGATATTTCGCCTAATAAAATGGTTGTAAGCAAATCTTTATAAACCCAAAATGGTTTGATATATTCGATTCGAAAACACATTTTTTGTCTACTGTTATAAGACAGTCCGTGCAGAAATCTGACTCTCAAGGGTCCTTCAAATCTCACTAAAATTCTAAAGCCATTTTAATATTTTTTTTTACTTAGAAAAAACAACACCATATCATTCAGGGGATTAATTGAATCTAGTAACTTTTTAACTTTCCTATAAAATATTAATTATAATAATTAAAAACGTGAGGAAAAAAATATTTTTTTTAATCTCGGAATAAAGTTGTATTCAAGTTATTGGTTAATGAATTCAAATGAACCTATCAGAATCATGAACATTTTTATAAAGTATATTTCTTAATTACACAGTCCATATTGCTTTCTTTATAAAGATTATCAAGTGTATCTTATTATATTGTGGGTTCTATTTTTATTTTGTTTCATCGAAAAATAAGTATTTTAAAGACTTCACATTAATTGAAACAACATTGTGCATTTTGCGCGACAAAATACGTGTACTTCATAAATATTTTTCTTTAAAAAATGATAAATAGAAAACATTAATACAAATGGAGTATGTGACATTTTTTCTTTCATTTTAAATAACGTGCAATAGTAGGTTTCATATAGAATCCCCCCCCCCCACCCCTTTTTTTTCATTATGTTCTTTTATACAGTCATTTAATCGGAAAGAAAAATATCTTTGGGGTGAGAAATACATTTCCTATACACAGGAGATTTACCAGCTTACGAAAACTGCCTTGGAAATAAAGAAGAGAACGTGTATTGATCTATTTATAAAGTCCTCGCAGGCCTATACATCCTTGTCATATCCGGATATGCAGTATTTTATTATTGTATCAGAACGAGAGGATGTGTAGCTGGAAGATAGATTATCGGCTCAAAACTCGTATTGATTTTTTTCTTCTTAAATTTTTAAATACCCTTCCTTCGACAGAAAATTTGACAGTGTAGACTCGTTTTCATGCATCGATGAACTCGATTTGGATATGGCTGACTAAGAACAAGACTGAAATAAAAACATGTCCACGTTGTCATCATCGGACATAAGAGAGAAAGTCGTAGGTGAGAATTTCTCTATCAAGCTAGCAAAGAAGGGCGGTTATCTGTCAATATTTGGAGGGTTTTTTATTTTTATACTGAATCGCTGAATTGTTCGTGTCCCTGAGTGCTAGTCATGCGATCTTCTGCTGATTTGACCGTGACCCAACGCTCGGTTTCTTCGGAATATTTTATCTATACAAACAAATGACACGACGGTGTTGAAGTTTTTAGGATATGACTCTTGTCGGTATGCTCTCTCTCTCTCTCTCTCTCTCTCTCTCTCTCTCTCTCTCCACACACAGTTAATAGGCACATAGAAGCGCATAAAGAATGTAATAGTTATTGAGAGACATGATTCTCTTTTATAAGGTTATTGTGAACACAAGACCAGATCGTAATCGACTAGCAATATATCGTCTTTACCAAAATACATTTGCAAGTACTACTAAACATCAATACAATGCAGTGTTTGGGTGGCTTATCATGCGCGGATTTAGAGGGGGGTCTCCCCTGGAAAATTCAAATTTAGAAACAATGTTACTTTTTGCGTTTTTCGTCGAATATAATACTGCAACATGTCGCATGACCTCCCACACTGCATTATAGTTTGTACAATTGATTAACAAGGGGACACTTTGTGGTACGCTATTATTATATAACACCGCATTATTTACGGACACACACACACACACACACAGCTTTATGTACATGTATATTATTTTTAACAGAAATGAATTAAAGCATTCATGGGGAAGGGGGGGTCGCTATTCTCACTCAGAATAAACAATCTTTTATTGTTTTTGAAAGGGCTGTTATATTATATCCATAATCGTAACTCTTCGTTTTGTTTTCAAATTATTTAAGTGCTGGCTATGTTTAATAAAAATCTAGTAAAGAAAAAAATCTTATTTTAACATTAATCATACCATATTTTTGATAATAAAGTTGACATATTTTATCAATATATTATATTAATATTTATTAATATCTTCACTATTTTCACAATTTTCTAAATTTGTTCTTAAAAGATTTATTTTAAAATAATCATTATTCATTATCAATGATACATATATTTAAAGTCGTCACATAAAGTCACATTAAATCTCATTTTCTTCTAAACCATCTCCAAGTCTCGCGAGATTCCGTTATGATAGTGATTATACCTTGGTGCGCGATTTGAATCAATACTTTATTCTGATTGAGGTAGCATCGGACTTCTTTTATACAGGCTTATTGATTTCTGGTACTCAACATAATTTATAGAAGGAAAAATCGCTGCCATGGATCGTGTGGATCAACGAATAATGGACAGACGGATGGATGGATGGATGAAAGAATGAGAGATGGAGAAATACGCATAAACTCGTTATCTCATATACGCGGTAAGTCCTTTTATAATGAAGTAAGTTTAGTTATTATATACTTGTACATTGCTTTCATCTAGAAGTGTTGGGTTGTAGAAAGATGGGGATATTGTGGCAACATATGGTCAGTTTGAAGGTGGTTATTATATATTTTCATTATACCGGTACTACATGTATATGTGCTAGTATACGTGTGTAAGTTTTTCAACGGAATTTTTTATCCTTTTGATCCTTTTCAAACCTAAGGTTTTTGACTAAACATTGCCTTATATAATAATTAGTTACTTTGCGACTAAAGTAAAATAGTAACATATGGTACTAAGTAATGGAAACAAACATCAATATTTTATTTTTATCATTCTATAAAAGTGAATAGTCAATGCCATTAATGTGTATCGTTCACATTCGAATCAAAACTTGTGCATTGGTTCGTATTCGATAAAGCATATTTTATGAGAAGAAGCGGGCCACTACCTTAAAAAAAAGATTGGGTGATTTTTTTTCTGGGAATTGAGACATAATTAAGGTTGTAGTTCGTACCCAAAGGTTGTTTGGATGAGCCATTACTCAAAGTTATTAACCCAAGCACTTTCAGTACATCGGTATGGTAACAAAATCTCTAGACAAAATGAAAGTTATAGCTATAAGGTTTTTGTTGTTTGTAAATATAGTATTTATCTAAAAAAAAAAGTAACGTTCTAATTGGTAAACAATCTAATTTGCCATGAAACGAAGATATGCTGTTGATGGATTCGTAGATTGTCATATGAATATAATTCAAATTACGTCATTATCATGTATTTCTATTTTCCCCTGATAATTGGAATTGTTTGCTTCAGAATTGACAATATGGGAATGTCTTCCAAACTTAGTGAGGTGTGGGTGACCTTAAATCGGAAGAAAACCGTCACGGAGGACTTCCACGAGACCCCCCTCAAACGATGTCTCAGCACGCTGGACCTGACCCTCCTGGGTATCGGGCATATGATAGGGGCTGGAATCTACGTTCTAACGGGAACCGTTGTGAAAGATCTCGCCGGACCGTCGGCCATTTTGTCGTACGTGTTCGCGGCGTTTGCTGCCATTTTGGCTGCACTGTGTTACGCAGAGTTTGGGGCGCGTGTACCTAAGGCTGGATCCGCCTACTCGTACACCTACGTGACGCTGGGTGAGATATGGGGGTTTATCATTGGCTGGAACATCCTATTGGAACATCTTCTAGGGGCATCATCAGTCGCTAGAGCATGGAGTGGCGGCCTAGACTCTTTATTTAACGGTGCAATTAAAAACGCAACGCTTACAAATATAGGATATCTGAGTCATAATAATGAATGGATATCGGACTATCCGGATTTTGTGGCATTTGCGGCGACTCTAGTGGTTTTCTTCGTGGTGGCTACGGGTGCTAAGTTTGCTATGAACTTCAACAATTTTTTCACAGTCATCAATTTGATTGTTATAGCCATTATAATCGTTCTAGGGTTTTACTTTGCCGATGTGAAAAACTGGACTGATCATGGAGGGTTCTTTCCGTATGGTTTCGGTGGAACCTGGGCGGGAGCCGCCACGTGTTTCTACGCCTACATCGGATTTGAGGGCGTGGCAACTGCTAGTGAAGAAGCCAAAAATCCCGAAAAGTCTGTTCCTATAGCAACCATATTGTCTTTGGGAATCGTCACCGTTTTATATGTACTGGTGACCTGCGTTTTAACTTTAATGGTCCCCTACACAGACGTGAATCCAACTGCAGCATTTCCATTTGCATTCGCCCAACAAGGCGCGGAATGGGCGAAATATGTCGTTGCTTTAGGTACTTTATTTGGAATTACGACTTCATTGTTGGGTGGAGCCTTTTCTTTACCAAGAGCGGTCTATTCCATGGCTTCTGATGGCCTGCTGTTCCAAATCTTCGCCTACGTTCATCCAAAAACACAGACCCCGGTGTGGGGGATTCTCTGCTTTGGATTCATCTCAGCTCTAATGGCGCTTCTCTTCGAAATAGAGACCTTAGTAGAATTCATGTCCATTGGGACAATTCTTGCTTACACAATCGTTGCTGTATCGGTGATCATCCTCCGATATGCCCCGGTTTATAAATGCCAGTTTAAGCTAAAACCTCAAGAAGAAGCACCTGCTGCTGATGACGTCAGTTTGGGAGAAGGCAGTGCAATCATGAAGAAATCAAAGAGTCATGACGATTTCGGCAAGCTGAAAGATCACTTAAAACATTTACCTATTTTGAAATCCTTTGATCCCGGAAATGCCACCATCTTGGCCATTTTGGTTATGTTGGTGGCGATTATTTGTTTTTGTGCTGTTTTGGTGCCCGGGTATCATTATTTGGCAAACGGTGCTTGGTGGGCTATTTGTTTAGAGATCATCTTTGGTGTAGTTATCGTTCTTTGCTTTTTGACTCTGATAGCCCATGAAAAGAACGATGCCTTCCTCACGTTTCAGGTAAGTTTGATTAAACAGCTGAACAATGAAAGAATTTTACTGTAAACTGGAAAAAATAAGTATATTTCCTTATTTACGTGATTTAACAGGAAAACTTTTAGTGCAGTTGTGTGATAACTGATCTCTATCAATGAATTGCTTTGTTAAGTTTTCCGCAAACACCAGATTTCATCTCAAAATGTCGCAAAATGAAGTAATCTATTGTGAGACATAGGCGATACCGAATATATATAAGAAGAATTTTAAAATCGGGAGTTTACAAAAAAAATTAAATCTGCAATAAAACACTGTAAACAATAATTTCATTCAGTTGTATAATAGACATTCAGAAAACAATGCAGTACATATGTACTACCATATTGAAATATTTGATAAATTCCCCAAATCGTTTTGTGGCAAAACAAGTCTACAGACTTGGTCCATAGGTCTTGTTGCTATCATTTTCATCGCCCTGTTTAATTCATCGTTGCAAACCGTGGGAGAGGATCGGAAACTTTTAGTTTTCAGAAATGAGTTAAATAATACAGGCCTGTATTTTTTATTTGGTTACAGATTCCCTTGGTACCGCTCATCCCCTGTCTCAGCATCTTCTGTAACATTACTCTGATGATGAAACTCAACTACCTAACTTGGATACGGTTAGCCATATGGCTGGGCCTCGGTAAGACACAGTTATTGAGAAGACAATAAGTTAACATTTTATTTCTATGCAAAGATGCTTGCTGTGATCGCCGCAAAATTCAAGGAATCAATCACAGACGGTGAAATTTTTCTGTCGTATTTTGAATTCGTTTTTAATATACATATACTTGTATTTCTGAAGTGCTGAAATATTTCATAACAAAAGGTTTGGACACTAAAGCAACCCTTCCATGTCTTTGACACATGTATCTCAGTATTCCAAGTAATGAATGTCTCAGATATCGCACTCATATTGTCCATGCATATATTGAAATAAATCACTGAAACCTTTTGGTCCAAACTACATGTATGATTGATTATATCATTATCATAAAATCATAGATACCTAACACTTTATATCTTTCTCGTAAAAAATAAAAAATACGCCTCTGCGTTATTAGATAATGGGTTTTTTTTTAGTGCGAAAAAATAATATATAACGTAAGGTGTTTATAAGTAAAACTACTATCTGCTTTCCATTTGCTGTAATAAACCAATTGGCAACGCCAATCGCAATTTCAATGCATAGAAAATTCGCTTTGGCAAACCCCACGGGGGAAGAACGGTTACGGTAGCAATAGTTCGTGAAATTTCAATCACGACCCTCGGTAAACGAAGATCCCTGGGTACTTAAAAAATGAACTTAAACTGTGATGAAGTACTGTCACGAACTACGGTAATGAGCGCCATTTTCCGCAGAAATCGATTTCGTGACTTCGGCTGTGAGATTGAGATTGGCCTAATATGCCGACGTCACTCAAAAAAGCTGTTAAAATTGCAGTGAACATTGTGTAAACCCATTTTTTTTTTAGTAACAGTCTGTGAAACAGTTTGTCGCGCTGTAAATTGATAAGGAAAAAATATGAAACATTAATGTCACATATGTTTTTAATAAAGTACGTGGTTATTAAAGCACAAAAATACCAGATGTGATGTTTCTAAACTCTAATATCGATTTTTTTGCATTTAATGTTAATGTTGATGTTATTTCCTCAATCTATATTCAATGAAAACTTAAAGATTTTTTTAAAAATCATATTTGAATTTTAAATCATTCATTCATTTTCTCATTAACCCATTTCATGATAACTTTATCAAAGGCACACGCATGGAAAAGTCGTGCGACTACTTCATATACAGAAACATGATCGCCTTGTTGTTAATTTCAGGGTTGATCCTGTACTTTGCTTATGGGGTGTGGAATAGTCGGGAGAGGCAGACGTCACAGTACGGGGAAATCGTGGGATACACCGGGGACGCCAGTATCTCGTGTAGTACCATCAGTAAAATGGAGGAAGAGGTTGTAGAACCACAGCCTAAACGCGCCGAAGGCGAACAGGTTCACATAGGTGCCGGAGTGGACGGATTTTGATTTAATACTTTCATTTTTTTTATTTGACCCACAAATGGGCATTTTTTGGTACCAATGTCAATAACCGATGAATAATCAAATGAAATGCGCTGAGGACAATTATCAGTCGGTGCAAAGTCAAAAAACGGAGCATCTGCAAGATTAACAAGGGAGACACTTACAAAAATTAACGATCCATGCAAGAATTTTTGCGGTCTAGACAATCCTAGTATGGGGGTTGTTATCTTTGTGCAATAGATAGAAATTAATTCATTTTAGATTGAAATGGTGTATTTGTTTTAGAGCTGAAAGCTGCTCTGAAAACTCTTCACCATGTATACCGGCTCTCTCACGTGTCCTCATCGGCGTGAGGGCTCTAGAACCTTAACATAGACCGAGTGATATCAACATTTGTTGTGTTCTTGGCCTAAAAGAAAATATTGAGGGAATTTGTTATTATTATGGTACATAATAAAATGATAAGATGTGGCAAATGACCTTATTATTACTATATATCTATCCGAATAGCAAGCGCAAATTTGATCCACGCTAGCATGGTACACTAGTATATACATGTATATATAGATTGTAGATGCAAGTTATAGATTATATATTACATTATATTTTTCGTGTATTGGTTTAGAATGCGGCGTTTGCAGGTGTTACATGTACATAATAAGTAGGTACATATCGTTTGTACATATTAGGTTTTGTCAATATGAATCCTATTTTTATATTAATTTCGTCTGACGTTAAACTCGTGATTATCGCCAAAACGTTGATTGTTGTTAATTTATTTCAGATACATATGTATAATTATTAACACTGTTGTTCTGAATAAAATTATCTTAACCATCCATGTGTAGTCGTTGTTTTATTTTAATTTTTTTTTATTTTAATTTTTTTTTTGTTCTGGGTAATGATTTCATGTTCATTGTATATATGAGGACTTTCGGAGATACATAATGTAAATGTTATATTGTTAAAATAAAGCATGTATATCATGCACTTAAACGTTTTAGTCAAATATTGAACTTATACATGTATATACTGTTGGTAAGATAAATACGCTACTGACAATGCACGAAGTTGAGTTAAATACTATACCACATGAGAATAGGGTTTGCAGGCTATGAGTAAGTAGAGAATTTATAATGTTCTTGACGCCATTATCAATCTTGAATTATAAAATAGAGAAATACATTACGGTGCTATGCCGAGTATTTAAGAAATATTTTGTAACTACAATGTAATTATAGCATAAATTAATGTCCCTCGTAAATAAATGCGTACAATTACGAGTTAACGTTGGGTGTCGGGTCATTTTCTTAGCATTGATGTCAACATTTTTCCTTTGAATTTGGGAATTCTTATAACAAATAGCAAAGTCCATGAAAGACCGATTCCATGTTAAACTTTCAATGACCCGAACGTCATTGGTGTATCTTTATGTACATGTATATATAAACAAGTATATAGGATGTAGGAGTATGTTGCAACTAACACGGATTTGTGATTTATTTATAAATCAAAATCAAGGATAATTACTCATTTCCCAAGTAAATGTACGTTAACTAGTTGATGCTGCATTATGCAAATGCTATCTTCGCCTATCGATACCCCAAAGTATATGTAATTGCATGTGTAAATGTCGTTTTTTAAAAGTTCCGCATTTCACCGTTTTCTTGAACCATATTGTGCACATTAACATGGTGAAAGGGCTTAGATAACATGTACATGTAGGTAGAATCATGCGCGGATCTAGAGGGGGGGTCGGGGGGGTCCCATCTTCACAACGTCAAGGTCAAGTTCCGTAATCACAAAACCTTGACGTTGTGAAGATGGGGGGGTCCCGACCCCCCCCCCCCCCCCCTGGAAAATGAAAATTTATTAAATTTACATAGTAAAATTATCGCAAATATGCTTCGGACCCCCCTGGAAAACACAATTACCCTTCGGACCCCCCTGGAAAAAATTCCTGGATCCGCGCATGAGAATGATTGTTATCCAATCCTATGGCGTATATACTCCATGTGCATGGAAACAATATAATTATTTCGTGATGGCCAACTTTCGTCACGTGCATTGTCGTCTTTTCACAGGTTCATGCACGGGGACATTGACAGGATTAACAGTGTGATAATCTGTCACGTATAGAATGTTTCCCTTGGGTGTGACATACCTTCTCCCCTGTTACTAGCGTTGAGTACATTACAGTCCAATTGGTTTATTTTTCGTCCGGTCCCATCTTTGATTCGATGAAAATGTACACAGTACAATACTGACAAGTGGCACCCCCTCCCCCTTCCCAATTTTCGATCACCTCCTTCCCTCCAACCACGGACACTTTAACACACATGGGCCACCCCTCCTTATTTTTACGGTATTGATAAGGAGTGGGTGGAATGATCCCTGGCTGACTTTACCAACATCTTAACTACGGAATGATGAAATACATATATGTTTTAAAACTTATCATTTTCCCTAGTACATGCAATTTGTTTACATCCTCTGTTCTGTGTATAATTATGGACGTTTTTACACATCGAACTGTAGTATATACGCCCCTGGTTTAATTATATAGTTAATTAAAGCATGCGCGGATCCAGCATTTTTTAACGATGGGGAGTGTCCAAGGGATACAGTGATTTTGTTTTTGTTTTTGTTTTCAAGGGAAGACTGAGAGGGGAGTCCGGTGCCTATTTTCGTAACTTCACTAAGTGAATTTGATAACTTTGAATTTTCTACTGGAAAGGGTTCTGACCTCACCTCACCCACCCCCTCCCCCTGATTGCTCTAGATCCGTGCATGATTAGTCTTTTTTTTTTTTTGGCATCGGGCTCGGAATACTCAGATGGTCTCAGTTACATGCCCATTTATGATTTTACGGAAAAGAAAAGGTATGAAGATTCATTAAATTGTGTTATTTCAACGATATTTGGGGAATAAGTAAGCACGCATCTTAGCTTTATTAAAACTATTTATAACGGGAAATATGTGAGGTATGGAAAGGTCACAGTGTTACTGTGTAGACAGGGCGTTACATGAAAAAGTGACTGGGAAGTTTACCCCCACTGTTTGAAAAATTCAAACCGTTCATTTACATGTATGTATTTTAACAGCATATATGATACTAGTTTCATTCTGTAAAAGTTTGCACAAAATCGTGTCTGGCAGAGAACTCCGCATTTTGCAGAACTTGCCATGTCCATCAGTCCATAGGTTCATTTTTGTCCAAAGTACTGAAATTCTTTCTATAAGTCTACCTAACGTTACAATGTAACTTACATGTCTTATAGACAGATGAGAGTATGGAATAGTTACACATTATATCTTAATCCTTTTCAAGCCTTAGTGCCATACAAGTACCAATTTTCATTGGACATCATCAATAAAAATATGTGGCCAAATTCTGAAATGGAGAAGATTTTGTAGCATAATAGATAACCTCATGCCAATTATTAAAGGTAATCCTTGACAAACATCAGAGCTTGGTGAAAATTTTCAAAGACTGATAGGCTGAAGTAGATTTTTTTTTTAGCCTCAATCGATTGATGACAGTATTTACAAAATCGAATAAAGACAACTTTTCACTTCAGAGCTATTAATACAATACAGAAATCATTTAAATGGCATAAGACATCACAGCATTAAAAGAAGATATCCAACCCCACTGAAAAAAAACCCAAATATATTGAAGTACTTGGTTTAGCACAGTGTAGTAAATTTTGTTTGAGAAAAAGAAAACTTTCCTTCAGACTAACCAATACGTAACTTGCAATGAGCATATTGAAAAATCTTATTGTAGATGGCTGTTAAAAAAAGAAAGGACGTTTGAATACAGATGACAGAGATTGAGAAAAACAAAGGCATCGGGTTCAATGAAGATGTCGGGCGACATATTTCAGTCCCTGGAAAACAACACTAGCATAGATGTGACGAAGTGGAACCCGTTACAGTGTTACCTCTGTAATGAGAAATACAACGACCCCTGCATTTTGTCATGTTACCATAGCTACTGCTCTCAGTGCCTGAGGGGCAGGGCCACAGACAGCAGACTGAGCTGTCCACTGTGTGGGTAAGTTTAACTGTTTTAAACAACACAACATTGATAAAACCAGATGCACAGCAGTACAATATCTTCTACATCTTAAAAAAGAAAGACCATCTGATATACAAATTTAAAATACATTATAATCTAAGTGTATGAACGATAGAACTTGCTATATTTTTTCAGGTGTGTAACAAGCCTAAAGGATAATGAGTCTATGCCCTCCCCCGATCACCTGATGAAATTCTTGGTGGATCAAAGTTCTCGGGAAGATCTGGAGCCATGTGCCAACTGTGATGAGGTTTGAATTGTCAAACTAAAAATTTTTAGATAATATTACACTATTCGAATCACAGAATTAAAGCATTTCAGTATCATTGGTAAATGCATATACTTTATGTGGAAACATATTAAATCTTTTTATATACTGTACAATGTAGGTAGACATTGACGATGTCTTCATACATACATGTGTGCATATAAGAGTTATGTCTATTATATCATGATATAATTTAATCAGTCAATCGGACTGTTTAGAGTAACAACTTTTTAGAGTACAGCTGCCTGCTGTACTTTGCATATGATGAAAGATTCCAAGGTTCTACGTATTTTCGTCATTTCCATTAACAATTGATTTTTTGCCTAGTTTGCAGTTACATTCTATTTTTTGGGTATACATATATTTTTTATTCAACAGATTTCGACCGAAATGTTTTTCTGCAACACCTGCTCCCAAGCGCTGTGTCTCCGTTGTCGCACAGAGACCCACAAAGCCAAAATGTTCGCTAGTCACGATGTAATCAATCTCTCCAAGAGAACAAAGGAGGTCCACAGAGAATGCTGTAAGGCATTTATTTGATAATGATTAATATACATTAGAACAATTTCAATAAAAATTAGGGGAGGGGGGCTGGCTAAATATTGAAATTCACTTGGAGATAATTATACTTGATGGAGACTTACCTGGTACTACAAGTACTTATTTTCTAGTACTGAGTTTATTATAATCATACATGAACTTGGATTTTACAATTTTGAGCTTGAATATAAATATTTGAAGTATGAAATTTAAAGGTATATGTGGCGTATTTTTGGTGAATAACAATAATAAGATCTGATTATTTGCTTCATTTCTTTACTTAAAGATAGGACTTTCACACAAATTACGCTTTATAAGTCAATCGCATAACAAAGATACAATAAATCAAAAAAATATTTTTTAATTTTTACCGGCACGGTAAAAAATACAAAAGATTTGAATAACCCCGCCTTAAATGGGTCACGTGACATCCATCTTGGTCTATCAACAAGAATGGCGACGACGAGAATGATAGGTATACCGTTAAGTTTGACAGATTTGGCAATGAAAGAGAAAAGAGACAGCCTGACAAGGATAGGAACAAAGGGAAGATTGTCATCGGAGACCATGTAGATTGATGGAACAGGAATTAAAGCCTAATTAAACTTAAGTTTCCATGATATGAAGTTGTAGGGGTTTTGCTATAGTCAGGTTCGTGCTCCGTGTGTTTCGTGTCTTTACTTTATAAGTTTTAAACCACAAGTGGATTTTCGTTTAGAGGAATTTTTGAATAAAGAATAAATAAACACTCTCAGTACATGCATCCCTCAGGGAGAGGGGTACATGTATTTACTCCGTTTACCGTGTCGATGATGCTAAAATCGTGTTTCGTCTTTATTACACGTAATTAACAATTTATATCGTTCTACATTAATGAATATCGGAATAATAATGCTTCGAGTATCATCTGATATAAGAATTATCTAATTTAAGACAAGAAAAACGTGATTCTAATTTGTAAACAAACTCTTCTTCCATCGTGTTTTCAATGCTAGGTATTCCCGCACTCATGCGCAGTGGCGTTATAAATGGCGAATAACATTAATATTCATCAGACGTATAGCAAAGTTTAGAGACAAATAACTAAAGACAGAACATGTTTTATGGGCCTAGAGTTTGTGAAACGTCTAATTATAAGAAGCATAATGTATATTTTTACTCAAACTCATGTCAAAAATTTTACTCCAAATACGCCACATATACCTTTAAAACAGTTTGTAGTTACTGATTTTTTTTTTTCATTCATTTTTCAGTGATCCACAGAGAGCCCTACATTTTGTTCTCCACAGAGAAGAAAACCATGCTATGTATCAACTGTTTCAGGGACATGAAAATGTAGGTTGACATCTTAAATAGAAGGCAGGTCATTTCAATATTGGCTGTAACTAGAGATTGGTGTTAAAACTCATGAATTTAGTTATTATTTATTTATATTGTGAATGATGGATTATGATTTACAGGGAAAGCCGTTCACACTGCATGGATCTGGAGACTGCTTATACCCAAGGGTGTAAAAAACTGGACCAAAGCATGCAGGTAAACGCCAGCATAAATTTTGCTAAATTGAATTGTTCAAGTAAAAGTAGTGATAATTTTATCAGTCAACCTTAACTTTTATTTCAAACTTTAAATTTGATTATTTTAAAAGATTTTAAAGGACTTTAGCTAAACATATACCAATAATTTTCTTGCCTGTAATCTTGGTGATTTCAAAATCCCCTTCTATACCTGTAGGCATACCAAAAAAAATCTACAATACATTATGTTTTTGCAAGGACAAACTTGTAAAACTGCAATCAATTTTTGATTCAGGCTGTAAGAGAACTGCAGAACTCAGCACGAGACACCATCTTCCTTCTGAAGGCTCTCCTCTCTGAAATACAGAAAAGTTCTGAAGACGAAAAAAAAGCTGTCACCGATTTGTATGACCTGATGATGGAAAAAATCACAGAGATGAAAACAGAACTTCTCAATGAAGTGGACAGGTACATCTATCAGTGTTTGATGACTCTCATGTCGTGTTTACAAGAACATACTTTAAAAGCAGCTATAAAGTTGGTTTTAAGTGTAACATACATGTATTTAGAATCGAGAAATGTTTAATAGCCATTCATGTGGATGGTTAGTAATTGAATGTAATTGTACTGTATAGAGTAGAAGTGAATTTACTGTAAAATCTAAATAATTCAAAGGCAAACGGATGTGTTTAATTAATATTTTGAAGTCATTAGTTAAAAAAATTGCTTGCAAAAAAATGATATTTTCAGTTTTGAATCAACTTGCAAATATTTGCACTGCAGAAACTAAGAGTTTATATACAGTATCTCTTAAATCTATTTATATAGATAGGTTCTTCTAAATGGATAAATATAAGCTTAAGATAATCTCAACTTGATAAAGCCAGTACATTTTCCTTTGGAGTAAGCAAATTCTTGTTTCCTAAGAGCAGATAGTTTAAATGTTTTCAGCTTTAATAAATCTATTGTTATAAATTTCTCAGATTTTAGAGGTTGGACTTACCAAATAATAAAATATATTTATTCATTTCATTTTGACAGGCAATACCAAGAAAAGGAGAAAATTTTCAAGAAAGAGTTATCCACCTTGAGCACTTTATTACCCACCCTACACACCCACCTAGTCACATGTTCAGCATTCACCAGTTCAGCCAATCGATTCGAATTTCTAGATTTGGCTTATGTAAGAATATTTTCATGGATATTTGTACTCTATTATTGGATTTCAATTTTTTGAGAATCATTATTTTTTAGTTCAGAGAATAAAGTCTGTATTTTCATGTTTCGGAGTTTGAATTTTTCATTATTTTCCCCCCAGATCTTAATGGATCGTCTGAAATCTATTATAAATCAACAACACCCCCTCCATCCCTCGCAGAGTGGACAGATTTCGACTCACTACAAAGTGCAATACTCCAAGTAAGATCAATGCAAATATGACATTATCGCCAATTTAAAGTATGTTAAAACAAGACACATTTTTTGCAGCATTGATTATTCTTTATCTTTGGGTTATTTTCAGGTGTTTGGAGCCACTGCTGTTCCCCTCTAGAGTGCCCAGCCCCCTTGGTAACTTCACTGCATCCCCACCCCTCACAAACTCCACCTCCAGCATTCCAAGGTACTGGTCATGTAAAAAGAATAGTAATGCAGCTTACTCAGGTTATAATCAACCTTATACATATATTTCATTTTTGAGGAATAATTTTGTTGAAATAATGGTTTATGTTCAGTTCCATGTCTATGACCACCACCCTCACCACATGCACCATGAACTCGCGGCAGCACTGTAGCGGCGGCTCTGTTCAGTATGGGCGACGAGGCTACACTCTGCCCAAGATATCCTTCATCGATTCCAAGAGCACCTTTGCAGACCACTGTGGAGAATTTGAAACTTCCCATAAGGTATAATTTTTATACTTCCTTGAAAACAATGTTTAGAAATTTCTTAAAATCAATTGATACTTCTTTAAACTTTATTTACTTCCTTTTGTGAGATAAGAAATTAACAATTTTATCTTAAAAATATATCCACATTTTAGTGTTTTCGCTATCACAAATTACCCATGCACAATATTTGCTTTGTTTTCAGCTTTTTTGTCAGCGAATTGAGAAACTAAAGTTCAATGTCCAGGAGTTACAGCGAGACCTGACCCTGAGGCGATGTCTGATCAAGACGTCTGCTGTGACTGACCTACAAGAGGAGATCATCGACTTAAAGAAAGACCTGGACAATCTGTTCCTCCTGACAGAGAATAAACAGCCATCTCTTGAGAAGGTATGTAGCCTGTAAAATACTGTAAATATATTACATATAAATTTAACATAAATTATACAGTATTTGGTCAAAAAATGTGTTTTCAACAGGTTACTAGAAGCATAGATTTGACGTTAATATTTTTGAAAGTACTTATTTATGTGCATATATAGGCATGACATTTGGCAATGTAATCGATTAAGTGGAAGCCACTTTTTGCACCAAAAATGATAAATAGAATACACAGCAAATGTATATGTTTACAATACCAAAAAACTGAAATATGTTTACCATATGTTATGTGTTCCTGTTTTATTTTACAGCACTGGGAGGAGGTTATAAAAAAGATGGCAACAGAACAGGAAGTGTTCAAAGGTGAGGTGTTTACAGTGCTTCAAGTAGGACCCAAACATTCCATGTCATATTTATATGAAAAAAAGTAAATCTTTTTTTTTTTCATGTAGGTCAACTGAGTGATATTTTGAGACTGAAGCAGGAGACCGGCCACATGAACACCATTCTGACACAGCTAAGCTCCTTCGTCAAATCTATTGCTTCAGTTACTGAAAGACTGGCTCCAAAGTAGGATTCAGCATCCATTTTATTTATGACATGATTTGAAAATCCAGGGCTGTGTGTTACGAAAGAAAATTAATGCTTATCATATACAGATTAATGGTTTTATCTATTGACTGTTAGATATAATTGTAGAAATCAAAATAGTTGTAAATGAATGGTTTTATATAAATTTTATTAGTTAAAGATCATTTAATGAATATTTACAACTTGGTCATAAGTTCTTTTGTAAAACACAGCCCAGAGCTTAAAGGGACATGGTCACGATTTTGGTCAAAAATTATTTTCCCAATTTGAATGTTTACAATGCTTCAGTAAGGCATTTTTAATAGGCAACCAAAATTTGAGCGTCATTCGTTGAGTTATAAACGAGTTACTGAGCTTACTATTCTTTGCTATGTAAACAAAGCTTTTGTTTACATTTTGAACATTAAAGTGAAAACTCCAATTTAAGACTGAAAATGAATGTGGTAAACGTTAGGATCTGTTTATTTACTCTTAAAATGAATAAGAATATGGAAAACTCAGCTTGAAAAAGACCTTATCTGGTATATTGAACTAATGTAAACAAAAACAGGGCACGAGCCTTGTTTACATGACAAAAAATTGTGAGCCCTGTATCTTGCTTATAATTTCACTTCTGACTCTCCAATTTCATTTGGTCATTGGAAATGCATTCCTAAAGCATTATAAATAAATAAAACAGAAAAATCGAATTTGACCAAAATCGTGACCATGCCCCTTTAATACTTGTTATTGTATCTTTTATCTGAAAATGCTTTGAGGTGAATTTTAGACTGAACCATTAGTTGAAATGAAAGTAATTTTATTTCATATGGTATGCAACTACCTTTAAAAAAAGTACCAGTAATCAACTTTCATTTAGCCAAGGTCATGTCATTATCAACATGGCTTTGATATATAAGGAAGGAGAGGGTTTATGAATACTTTTTGGACAGCTGCCTCCAACTCATTTATATATAACATACATGTGGAATTTATAGAAGATATTTTACAATATTATTAAAATGATTTTACAATGGCTTTTTTTCTTTTCCAAGGCTGACCCAGTCAAGTAAGGAAAGTGACCACGACAGCAACATAGCCGCCATGTTTGAAGAGATCAGTACAATGCAGCCAGACTCGCAGCACAGGTAAGTACTAGTGCAGTCAAAAATATTATTGCAGTATTGGCACATCTTCTGGATTTGCTAAATGTACAGTTTGTATATACCTTTGTTTCATCAAAATTTGTTGTAAACCAATTTTAGGGGATTTTGTTGTCGAGTTGATCCATGAAATTGAATGTCAATGAAGTGCAATTTCGAATTGTTATTGATAAGATCAATGTCCATGAATTTACGTATTAATGAAACTATGATTTCCATTAAATCCACAAATATTGATGAAACCACAGTATTCTGTGTAAACTCAATCGTTTTATTTTGAATCCAAATTAAATTTTGCTTTCCTGATTCAGAGTTGATGCTATCCGCTTAGCAGAGGAAGAGAGAGAAACTCTCACTGCAGTAAATAGAGTTAACCCCCTTGATGAGGAGCTGATCAAAACAAAGGGTCTTTTAAAAGCACCATCGGCCCGAAGAGAGGGGATTTCAAGGCGTAATTCAACAAAGAGGGACTCTCGGGAATTTAAAGACACGTCATCCGCGGATAGTTCCCCTCTTAAGGAAGCTGAACCATCAGTCCTCCCAAAATCCAATGATAAATCTGCAGAAAAGATGGAGGCCAGCAAAGGAGCTGAAATAGTTCTTAAGGAGAATATGGGAAACCCAGATGATGTTAAAAAGAACTTGGTCATGTCAATGGAAGACTCCTGTAATGGTGACGTTTTGTATAGCCACTGTCCAGACATTGAAAAGTCCCAGGAAGATACAGATGTGTCCAAAATCAATGGGTCAGTAGATGAAACAGATACTAGCAAAAGTTGTGTACCAAATGTAGAAATCACAGACTGTAGCAATACACTGAAAGAAGATAAGGCATCAGTTAAAACAGATACACTTGAAGATGTATAAGGTTGATTGAAGTTTCGAGGTAATTTATACACAGTGTAGGTTGTTCATCTTTGAAACTTGTGCCAAATGTTTTAATATTGGGGGGGGGAACTTGGGGGGTGTTGTTGAGGGTGGTTGTGTTATGTAGAGAATCAAGTTTACTTCATATTTCGATGAAGACAAGTTGTTAAAATTTGATTATTAAGTTTCATTTGTTAATGAAGCGAATTGTATTAAAGAAATCCACCTACCATATGTATTTATGTACTGTGTACATGTATAAAAAATGTTAAGGTTGTTATAACTTTCCTGTTATAAAATGTTAAAGGGGCATGGTCACGATTTTGGTCAAAAAATATTTTCCCGATTTTAATGTTTAAAATGCTTTAAAAAGGCCTATTTAACAGGCAACCAAAATTTGAGTGTCATTCGTTGAACTATAAGTGAGTTACAGAGCTTACTATTCTTTGCTATGTAAACAAAGCTTTTGTTTACATTTTGAATGTTGAAGTAAAAATTCCAGTTTTAGACATAAAATGAATGTGTTAAACATTTATTTATGCTTAAAATGAATAAGAAGATAGAAAAATCAGCTTGAAAAAGATTTTTTACTAGTATATTGAACATATGTAAACAAAAACAGGGCACGAGCCTTGTTTACATGACAAAAAATTGTGAGTCCTGTATCTTGCTTAAAACTCTATGACTGACTCTCAAATTTCATTAGATCATTAGAAATGCATTTCTAAAGCATTTTTGTAAATAATGAAAACAGAAAAATAGAATTTGACCAAAATCGTGACCATGCCCCTTTAAGAAATTGAATATTTTTGCATGTACATTTTGTAGTGTATTCATACATGATCTGTTATCTACTTCATGTATACTATTGATACTCTATGTAAAACTGGAAAGATAACAATTTTATATTAGATAGAAGTGGGTTTTTACATTGTTTATGTACATGTACATGTATATGAGCAATAACTTGTACAAAGATAGAAAGTGATACTATCTACCGGTATGTATGAATAATTTTGGTCACTTTTAAGTCTGTAGGGCATCTGATGATTTTATAAATATTGATAAGTAAGATGTGTTTATTAGTGGGAAATACATTAATTTTCTAGTCTGTTATTACATGTACCAGTATTCATGTATGAAGGAGTACTGTTGAAGTCAGTTTTCTTTTTTTCTTTTTTTTTTTTTGTTTTTTTTTTTGGATAATCAGGTACATATGTACCATGCATGAATTTGGTCCGTATTAATTTTGTCAGATACACTATGACACTGCAGGGAGTGGTTATACAACGGAGGAAAAAACCAATATGTTTTGTGTTTTAATTCTATTTTCTATTATTTATTTTTATTTATTTTTTTGATTGTTTACTCTATCAGGTGCCAGGATAACTTCCTGTGTTAATACTCTTACCAAGAATTAAAAGTGAAATCCTGTCTGACAATTAATCAGTCAATCAGATCAGAGATAATTATTGAATACTTATTGTACATCCGGGTTTTTTTTAGTGTGTTACAAAATTTGTGAAAATGGGAAAAAAATTGTAATTTTTTTATTTGCATCAGTCATTTTTTGCAATTTATAAAAAGGACTATTTTAAAGCAAACTATACCAGACATGATTGCGTATTAAATATTTGCGATGTAAAAGTGATCGTGAAAATAGCGAAAATTAGATAATGGGGAAAATAACCAGTTATACAGTATGTTGTATTAACAATCTTTTTTATCACACACAAAATCGTTATCAGTATTAAAAACACATACATGTACAGTATGTAAAATCATCTGAGTTTGCAATCTTCTTAAAAAGCATATTTTTGGTGTTTAAAACTGTTTAATATGTAATGTACACCAGTCTATTACTTGTACATATATAATGTGTCTTCTCATAAATGTAGCATGTATGAAAATATTTTCTTTAATTTTCTTTAAAAAATATTTGATTTTTATTTTGGGGGGGGGGGGGGGGTTGGGGGTTGGGGGTGGTTGATATATCATGCAACTTCATAGTAAGATTTTTAGAAGTGTTGTTATTTGATGAAGATCTATTTTATGGTTTGTTCTAAAAAAGGTAAATAACAATCATTGTTTAAAAATTGTGTTTAAATATGTTTTTATTGACTAGTCATTATTACATGTACATATACTTATCCTGTTTATTAAAATTATTGTATATAAACACAAATGTTATTCTTAAACATGTTCCCCATGAACCAGTGACTGATGTGATTTTTTTTTACGGTAGACTTTTAAAAATTGCTACAAAGTCCGATACATGTACTTTGTCTCAAATACAATATTACTGCATATAGTACATGTACATGTATTGCATGTAACCTTGCCAAAAATTTTACTTGTCTTTTGAAAACAGTAATAAAAGGATGAATCACTGCTTTTGCTTTTGTATTCCATCAGTTATTAATAAAACAATTTTATCCATATTAAAATCAATTTTTATAAATGAAATATGTGTGAATCGAAATTTTATTTTTTTTAATATGACTGCAGCAGATAGCAATTCTTTTAAAACTCACGAGACTCAAAAGAAAACCAGTTAATGTGGTCTACATTTAATAAAAAAATAAAATGTCATCATATTTTTTTTTATTTTCTGAACTTTAAAAGAAACAAAAATGGAAGAAAATACTTGCAGGGTTTTTTTTTCTTCCCTTTATGTAGTGGCATGAGTGGACTCATGAGTTGAGATTTATTTTTTATTTTTATTAGGACTGTAGGTCATCAACAAAACTTTTAAAATAAACAAAGACCATTGTTGCAGCAAGAGAGGCAAATAGGTCATGTTAAATGACGTCACAATCTAGCGTCACGAAAGGAGAGGGCGCAACGAAACCGGTAAGTAGAACCGTTCCGTTCAAAAACAATAAATGGCCTCGGAAGGTGATACTATTTTTCACGTCCTAGTGTTTTGTGGTCCACTCTAAGTGTACTGTATAAGCATCATTTACAACGTTCATTGTTATAAAATATGTAAAGTATTTCTTAGCTGGCTGGTTTTTCATGCACCTTTCTATATAACGTTAGAGTTGTTCCCCTTGTCCACCATTGATAGACGTTTTGAGCCTTTGTTGTTTTGTTGTTTAGAATAGGCATTAAACAGCTTCATAATACATGTAGACCCATATTTAGATATGTTCGTTAAAGTATTACTATTTATGCTTAAATTATGTGTTACAGCATTCAGATTATCGACTATAATAAGTTCTTCCCAGGCACGTAGCATCGTTTTTGAAAGTGGGGGGGGGGGGGGCAGACTCATCCAAAAAATCTTGACAAGCCAACAAAACCACCTTTCCAAAATCATGAAATTGGGCATTTATTTTATTATTTTTATTATTTTGATTTGGTGAGATTGTTTTTTAGAAAATAAATAAATCAAGTCTAACGTTACTGTATATATATTGGCATTTATGATAATTATCATAATTTCCAATCCCCGCTTAAATAAAAAAAAAAAAGAGAGTTGCAAGTTCAAACAGTTCAATTCACTGTTTACGTATAAGAAACTTGTTTTAGTATACTTATATGGGGGGGGGGGGTCTGGACCCCGCCTGACTACCCCCCTCTAGATCCGTTCATTTAATTTCAAAATTCGCAACATTCATGTACAGACATCAATTGCGCAAAACAATCCATTTCTTCGGTAATAGTATTGATAATTTCATTCTGTTGTACATACATATATTGAACTACTAACTCCTGAATATTGAATCAAACGTGAGAATCAAAATTTTTCAATATCGATTGTGCATGTATAAATGATTAATTATAATTTCTTACGAGAGTAGTAAAAATGTACATGTAGAAAGACAAATGCAAAGATCGAGACCAAACATAGAAACATCATTTTTTTTTTTGCCCCCCCCCCCTCCCCCCAGGATGGAAAGGCTTACTTATCATAATGTACACTTATACTACCAGTACGCAAATATATACATGTTTACATATGGAAACGCTTTATGACCGATGAATATTATTTCTTTGTATAACCATGATAACGTAATAACGTTGTTCAAATGACATGTTCCTTATATCTTTCTTGAGTTGACGGTATTGATTTAAAATTTATAAAATCTAAAGACTACATTTGTTGTGGTTCTAAATTACTCAGTAATTTTATCTGAATGCTGTTTTATTTATAAAACTTTTTGTGCTTTTTTACAAAATCTCGAAATGTTTTGTAGAAAACAAGATGGAAGAGCCGTAAACATTGCCTTGACATGACAAGAAGGTCCCCGTTCAGATATATAGAAGATGCATCGAACGTCTGCGGTTGTTGCTGTTACATTCTTCTTGACTTTGTTGAGCCAATACTGCCTTGGTCAACAAAACACGCAACAAAGTCGGGTGTTGTTCGAATACCTTGTCGACCCATCCAGGTACAACCGTGATGTTATACCAATTTGTGGCAACCAAAGTCACCTGACAGTTAAAATTGGCCTAGCTGTAAGAGACATTGTCGAGCTTATAGAAGTGCAGCAAATTGTACGTCTGAAAATTTGGATGCGGTTAACATGGAAAGACTGCGTGTTGAAGTGGGAACCTTCGAAATATAACAATATAACTAACATTGTGATTCCTTATGAAAAGATCTGGATTCCCGATATAACCTTATTTGAGGGCGTAAGTGATGAAGCCAATATGCCTGATATGGATCGCTATAGAGCCTACGTCACTTCCGATGGAGAAGTGAGTTACAATTTTGCGACGATCATAACCAGTGTATGCCGGGTGGTTGTGACGTACTTTCCATTCGATAGCCAAATCTGTATCCTGACTTTCGGTTCCTGGGTGTACACTGGTAAACAAATTGACTTGGAGGCCGCCGGAGATAGCGCCGATATCGAAAACTTCCAGCTGCACAATGAATGGAGCCTGGAGTCAACAAAACTCAAGAAACGAGTCGCCTACTACTTGTGTTGTTCGGATCCATTTCCAGATATTATCGTTCATATTTATTTAAAAAGAAAACCGACATTCTACGTTGTGACCATTATTTTCCCGTGCTTTATTATCACCGGATTAACGTTCATGGGATTCGTTTTGCCACCTATCTCCGGAGAAAAAATTTCCTTGCAAATGACAGTGCTTCTGTCACTTACAGTGTTCCTATTTCTTGTTCAAGACAAACTTCCTTCAGACTCGGATCACTTTCCGTACCTTGCAATATACTTTGCATTTTCCATGCTGTTGGTGTGTCTGTCCAGTATAATGTCTGGAATAGTGATGCACGTGCATTATAAATCACCAGAGAGATACAAAATGCATCCCATGCTTCGCAGACTCTTTCTGGACAAACTTCGGAAGTTAGTCTGTGTCAGTTCCGTTAAAACCACCTGCACATCACAAGTAATTATTAAACAAGGGAGGTTTATGCATGCCGTGAAAAGCATTGAAAAAAATTTTCCACGTCACAACAGCTTATCAAAAGCAAGACACTCTGATTCAAACAACACCATAAAGTCTGATGACCATGTGCTAAGTTCCAGTGGAAACATTGACAGAGAATCCCATGGAAATATCCCAGTAGATGTTGAAGACATTGAGTTCGAAGGCAAAGATGATATCTGTGAAGATCCCAATGAATGGGAGCTATTGGCATTCATCCTTGATCGTTTGTTCATGGGAATATACGTCCTATTAAACGCCGTAACTGCCGTCACATTTTTTTCTGTTATGCTTTCTAACCATGACTATGAAATTTAGTGTAATTTTATGATTTAGAGTAACTATATTTCGCAATAAAGATTATCAATACAGTTTTTTTTTAGTAATTGTATATCTGAGAAATGTGCTTTATTTTCTTTTAGCTCATTTGAGCCAGTAAATTGATTTTTAAAGTGGGCTTTTCTGGAGAACACTTCGTCTGTTGTAAATTGCTTTCGTCGTCGTAACTCTTCCGACATAAAGTAAACTTACTGGATAAATGCCAACCAAACTTGACACAAAGTTTAAAGGTGATGATCCATTACTAGTCCCGATTCACTACTAAAAATATTGCCACATATCTTTTCTTTTGCATGTATAAGATGCATAACTTACTAGTATTCCTTATTCATGAATTTGTATTAAAATTTTAAGAGTGATTATTTCCGTATGTACTTTGTAATATACAAAAGTCTGTCCCAAGTTATTGCTTCCATCACTTTTTGATGATTTTTAATAAAAATCGATAAAAGGGAATATATCCAAGATATCTTCATTGAAAAATCATAAAAGTTCACAGGAAAGAAAAACTATTTCTTACGGCGATTTATAATTTTTCTCCATTTTTTTTCAACGTTATCATCCGGGCTAGTTAATTTCGGATGCAATCTAAAATCTCCGTAGACTTTCTATTGAAACCTGAGGCGACAGAGGGGGCGTTTCAAAACAGATAATCTGGGCATTTTTCATATTCGTGGGTGAACGTAGTTTGAGCACAAAGGTATTTTTGATTATCGAAATATCAAGCAAAAAGTGGCGGAAGCAAAATTTATTTTCTTCGCTGTACTGGAGTCGGCTTACAATCAAGAATATGTTTTCGACATTTTATTTGAATTTGTATTCAAAGCATCTACAGTGCTAGATAATGTAGATTGAAACATCAACATCAAAACAATATAAATTTAACTTCAGAACAAAAATTTGTACTCGGCTTTAAATGAATACCTTTTTCAATTTTTTAAAAAAAAATACTTGGACACACGTGATTGGAAATACCTTAAACTGCAAAATAGCTATTATACATGTAATTTTATTAAAATTTAAAAAAAATAAAATAAATTAACAAAAAATTAACAGTCCTTGAAAGCTTATAAAATTTCCGATTTACATTTCATCTTGTTTCGTCAATTATTTTAAAGGCTTCGGTATTGATTAAAAAATTCAGAGAAATTTTTCACGCGTTTTCAGCGTGCACATTCTTAAATAAATGATAACCAATAATCTCATTAAATTACAAATTATAATTTATTTAATTGCTAATGTACGATATTTTCTATTTCGATGTTGTATGTTTATATATACTTATATATGTATAATATTATTTTGCTGATGATGACTGTTTAACAGTTTCATTTGTTGATGTTTCATACAATGCATAGCGATAATATTTAGTGCAGAAAGGTCAAACCTACGTGAACATCTTTCTTTGCCAAGGCGCAGGTCAAGAATGGGATTTTTTCTAGGAGGAACCGATGTAGGGTTTTTTTTTCTTCTGCTAAGTGGTCCCAGGTCAATTTTTTTTAAAAATAACTTTACCTAATAAATTTAAAATGGCTGAATGTTTCACTGGCCCTGCTCCATCAGCAATTATATTCTAAAATGATAGTTCAGTAAAAGTTCCATACTGTTGTTATAGTTTGAAGGCAAAATATTGTGAAAAAAATCAGGAACACTTGCACACGGGGAGGGGATACTTTATTTATAGATATCACATTTTTAGGATGAATATTCGCAACAATTATAATTTTTGAAATGCGCGAAAATCTTTCGTGAACAGCATGACGTCATAGTTACATGCTATGGACGTTGCTCTGACACGTGTAATAAATAAGGTAAGTTTATTTAATTATTTTTTTTATGATGTAGTTGGAAATTGGTTTATAGATACGGTCACATAATGTAACCTTTATCAATTTTTCTGTTGATTTCGACTAGTACTTCAATGGACACTCGGATTGATTTAAACTCCATATAAGAGGAATAGAATCGGATGAAAACCACCTCGTGTGGCCGCATCTTTAATTATAGTAATGCACAAAGTGTATGCATGTTCGAAATGGATGGACATAGTGTAAATTCTATGTGGCACATAGACGATTATCTTGGCAATTTACAATAAGTCAAACATAGAAATTGATCTTCATGACAAAACTATTAATTAATTGATCACTGTTATATATTTACTTTTAAATTAACAATACATATTTCTTTAAAACATGTTTATTTTCAGGCCACGACACGACATATGTAAAAATTAAAATGGAATGTAACGCAGTTCAACGAACGCATGGAGGTGAGATTTTCCCACGATATACCACAGTGTTTACAATCATAACGCTGATCAACGCGTGCTTCAGCCAAGTGGTAAAACCGGAAAGCGCAGAACTATTCGAACACCTTTTGAACTCGTCTAGATATAGCCCTGATGTCATACCCCTGTGCGGAAACCAATCCCGCGTGACAGTTAGGCTCGGAACAGCGGTCAGAGATATTGTGGAGATGATGGAAACCCACCAAGTCATACGACTGAATATCTGGGTTCGACTGACTTGGACCGACTGCATGCTAACTTGGGACCCGATTCTTTTCAATAACCAAACCGAAATTGTTTTCCCGTATAATAAAATATGGACTCCGGACATTTTCGTTTTCGAGGGTATTAGCGACGAGGGTAACATGCCGGGACTGGAGGATTACCGTGCGTTTGTGACTTACAAAGGGGAGGTCAGTTATAGCTTCCCTACTGTCATCACCAGCGTCTGCCGAGTAAGAGTGACCTATTTCCCGTTTGACCACCAGGTCTGCAATCTGACGTTTGGTTCTTGGGTGTACAGTGGCAGACTCTTACAATGGGAACCGGACGGGGACAGTTCCGACATATCCACTTTCAAGCTTCACAATGAATGGGATTTAGTCCGGACGAAAGCAATCAAGCGCGTGTTTTACTATCAATGTTGCACGGATCCCTATCCCGATATCAGATTGCATATCCATTTGCGAAGAAAGCCGACATTTAACATGGTGACCATCATCTTCCCGTGTTTTGTGGTAACAAGTCTTACAGTTGTTGGCTTCTTCCTGCCCCCCACCTCGGGAGAGAAGATTGCGCTGCAGATGACCGTGCTCCTTTCCCTGTCCGTTTTTCTCGTCCTACTTCAAGACAAGCTGCCATCTGACTCGGATCACATTCCGTTCCTTGCCAGTTACTTCAGCATTTC
Organism: Magallana ariakensis; assembly: GCA_020458035.1. Classification (NCBI taxonomy): domain Eukaryota; kingdom Metazoa; phylum Mollusca; class Bivalvia; order Ostreida; family Ostreidae; genus Magallana; species Magallana ariakensis. The sequence goes on along the minus strand of CM035814.1, from coordinate 23,764,624 downwards.
GATGTTGTTAGTGTGTCTGGCGTGCCTGATGTCTGGCATAGTGACGCATGTGCACTACAGGTCGCCGGCGGAGCACAGGATGTCCGATAGGATTCGCAGCCTGTTTTTGATAAAGCTTCGCAGATTGCTAAAAATTGAAATAGGTGGCGGCGACTTCGTTAAAGCGGAAATCATTGTGAAGAAGTTTTCGCATCCGTATGTGTATTCCTTAAGCGCTAATGAACTTCACGAACTTCGTATGAAACAGTCCAAGCAGACTATGGTAGATGTTCAAGCAAAGGTATCCGAAACTGGTATGCCTGACATTGACGCGGAGCCGCAAGGAGAAAGACGTCTGTCCAAGCAGTTCTGTGACCAGTGGAAATCTGAAAAAGACAACAGAGAAATCCAAGACATTGTTAGCAGTACGCTGTTTAATGAGTGGGAAATTTTAGCTATTGTGTTAGATCGAGTCTTCATGTACATATATGTCGGCCTGAGTGTTTTAAATGGCATAGTAATGCTAGCGACTATGATAAGTTATGACGGCAGTGATCAGATAATATGATTATGACAGTACGTATACATAGAAGACCATTAAACCATGCAAAATAGTTTTAATAATAAAACGAATTTAAATTATCAATAAAGGACATGTATAAACCATGTTGCAAATAACCAGTTTATTATCATAAATTAAATTCACTCTTGTTAAAATCTCAGAGTAGAATTACCGAAAATAGGCCTCGGACCCCCCCCTTCCCCCCTCCCACGGACAAACACAATTCTCCCTTCAAAAAAGTTCTGGATCTGCGCATGATTTTTTAATCCGTTTTTGTCGAAAACAATTTTATCAATCGAATCAATAATGAATGACGATCAAATAGACGAAAAAATCTTATTTCATTTATTTCCAATCAATGTTACCGTTATTGCATTTATTACATATTTTGTTATTCTTAGTAATAGTTTGGTTTTTTTAAATATCGGTCCACGTTGGGCTATGAGTTAACTACATTATTGGTAATTGAAATAAGTCCTATTATTCATAATTAGGGCATTGCATGTTTACACCTGAAGATTTACGAAAATGGTGTTGAGTAGATAAAATCTAAATGATACTCGTATATTAATTGATGTTGAGTGAATAAATTAGCTTTTTGTTTAATGAGTTAATGAGTCGAAGAATTGGTCTACGGAAAAAGGTTGAGCTATTACCATTCAAACCGTCAGATTACGTCATTAATTCACCAGGTATATACTCTGATATTAGATAAAAGTCAGTTGATAAAAATTATAATTGTTGAGTCAATTTGTATACTTATTATCGCAGTAAGAGGATTATATAGGCGAGGGCAAGTTGTCTTGCAACAAAGTATCTTGAGGCCATTTGAGGGTACGGTGTTCTGTTGCTACAACAACTAAAACGTGTAAAGTCCTTTTCAATTTTGCCACAACAACCAAGGATTGTAGAGTTCATTTCAAACTTCTATCTAGTGGGAGAGAGAGAGCATCGTCCTCAATTGGATGGCAATCAAAAGGATTCGTCCGGCGATTTGGGTTCCTATGATTTTGATGTTGATTATTGTGAAAAAAGTTCGCTTTTGCGAAAGCCGAGAAGACACGACAAGTTTGTATAATTATATACATTCAACATCGTATCAGTCGAGTGTGATACCATCTTGCGATAATGGAAAGCGCCTCGTTGTGAACATCGAAATTGCATTGCGAGACATCGTTGAACTCGTCGAGAAACAACAGCTGATCCGGCTGAAGATTTGGGTGCGTTTGAATTGGAACGACCGCAGACTACGCTGGAATCCAGCAGACTTTAATGGACTCAACGAAATAGTGTTACCCTTCGACGAAATATGGACCCCTGATATTACATTGTTTGAAGGCGTCAATGACGAAGATAACCTACCGGGAATGGAAAACTACAGAGCTTTGGTTAAACACCAAGGGGAGGTATTTTACAATTTCCCCTCCATCGTCACTGCTGTATGTAAAATGGACGTCAGTTACTTCCCCCTTGACCATCAAGTGTGTAGTCTTAAATTTGGTTCCTGGATATACAGTGGTAAATACATTGACATGAGAAGCAAGGAACGCACGGTAGACATTTCCAGCTTTTTGGCCCATAGTGAATGGGACGTGGTCGATACCATGGCCAAAAGACATGAACTGTTCTACGGCTGTTGCAACGAGTCGTACGTAGACACGACCTTCTATCTCCATCTAAAAAGAAAACCGATTTTTTATATAATAACGATCATATTCCCAAGCTTCATTGTGACGGCACTAACAATCTTGGGTTTCATTCTGCCCGTGGAATCGGGGGAGAAGATCAGCCTACAGATCACTGTGCTTCTCTCCCTCACCGTGTTTCTCTTGCTGGTCCAGGACATGCTCCCATCCTCGGCGGAGACCGCGCCCTATCTCGCCGTGTATTTCTCAGTCTCCATGCTGTTAGTGTGTGTTTCCTGCATATTCTCCACTGTGGTTCTGTGTGCGTATTTCAGATTACCCGCCCGACCCAATCATCATGGTAATTTTCAGAACCAAGAATTCGACGTTTCCTCCGATGTCCCTCGATATGTCGGCAGATCAGCGCATGTGCGGGGGAAATTGCGTCATCGACTTTCGGAGTTTCTGATCCCACCCACCGTGCGATGGAATCTTATGGCAGAGAAGTTAGACCGAGGATTCATGTGGATTTACCTCTTCATGACCGGACTGACCAACTTTGTTTTCGTGGTCCTGATGGTGAATTATGACGGACCAAGTCAGCACCTGGAACTTGCTGCCAGACAATGAATTTGACAGTTGCCAACTTTCGAGATATCCACATGCTTGTATTTCATTTTGTTTTCTTTCCCTATATGAGAGGCTGGATGGTCGGGGCAATTTTTAGACTATATTAATCTCCTTGAGTCGAAGAGCTCAGTGTTAAGATATTTGAAATATCAAATTTTTAGGTTACGGTTTTTTAAAATTTAATAATAGTTTATGGTCAAAATATCATATCTAAAACTTGAAGGCAGTTCTGATGGGTAATTTGTTAACCATCCAGCCTCCTTAGATAGTTCTTAATTTCCTTTTCAATAAGTACACTTGTTATGCAAAGCTTGCAAATGAAACTGCACATGTTTAATGAAATAAAGATGGCTCCATATCTCTATACTTTTTTAATTATACAAGTCATGTTTGTTAATAGTACATGTACTCTCTACAGCTTAAAACAGTCAAGATATATTTTGACTGAATAGAAAACTTGATAACTAAAATCATTTTCTTAAATATCAAAAATAATAAATGATAAAAGTGTTAATGTAATCGAATCCGGGGGTTTGTCCAGTAATGCATGTCATGATAGAATTTTTAAACAATCTATATTTGACACCACCACATTGAAAAAAAACCAACAAAACTATATGCAACAAATCCAACACAACGAGCCAAAAAAAGGCACTAGATGAACTACCCCCTATACCCGACATAAAGCAATGCAGACCCAAAAAAATGACAAATGCTACTGTTACGCAATAACTGCACAATTCGTTGCGCTGTTGAGCCACGCTAATATTTCATCAGTGTATCTATATAGTTCGGGGAAAACTTAACACGAGAGTTGACATTGAAATGTTCTGTAACACTGACATTTTGCTTCAGATTTTGGCGACAGAATATATTTTTTCTGATAATTTTAACAATAAGTGTTCTGCGAATTCAAACGACATATTATTTTCGGATGTCAAAAATCGCCAAGTTCTGTTGTAAACGTTTTCCACAAAGCGGAACGCTTAGTTTACCTGATTTGATCTTTTCAAGTGAAGCAGAAAATTTTATAGTTCTCTACCTACTGCACTTCTTTAAAAAACAACTTCCAGTTAAAAATTGCGTTCGTAACTTAATTCTGAAAACTTTAACAAGTTTGGGGAAAATAGATTACAATGCAAACGTAAGTAGTGAATAACGTTTTTCATGATTTACTGTTATGTGGTAAAGAGAATCATTGGTAAGTAAGTATACATGTACTAGCAAAGCAATTACAACTTTAAATGCACTGTTTTCTGGGGGGGAATCCACGTTGTATATCATTATTGTTATATCCAACCAAATGTTATAAAGTTCCGTAATCTATTGACAAATATCAACTCTTCGTTCAGACTGCTGTTTGTATATATGTAAATATGTTTATATATATTGTACCTCTTGTACCATTTACTAGTATATGGTTTTGGGAGAATGAATGAATGAATTAATGTTCAAACATTGTTTGGCATACAGAGTGAAAACAATGAAAATGTGCAAACAATCTTTTTCTCTTAAAAAAAAAACGAAAATCAACAACAATCTAGTGTAAACATGAATTAAGAGTTAGTGACAATTAAAACAATTCGCTACGTAACATTAGTCTAGCTCTTATTAAATTATTGTGTTCTAATTTTTGGGTTTTAAATATCTATATATTTACAGAACAAGACCGATCCTATATAGAGGAAGTAATGTTGAAAATTTTAGGGATATTTCACCACACATTCAATCTTTAGAAAACTGGATGACACATTACACAAACTAGGTTAAATGCACCAGTTTTACGCGCATTGCCATAATACGAGAGACTCAGCGTAAGATTTCCTATTGATACCCAGAAACCGCAAGATCTTGTCTAAAACTTATGGCGACAGAGTTTTGCAAAAATATGTGGATTTCTTGAAACAACTCTGCGGTGGCTCGATCAAGAATCTAGCTGAACTATTCATTTTGGTACAATGTAATTATAACTATTCAATATGTCTTATTAATTGGCAGTCAATTTATTTATTTTTATCGTTAGAAAAAATGCATATAAGAATGGTTGTTGATTTGCGACGATACTTATTTTTTTTTTTATCAACTTCACATTGAAATTAAAGAGACTTGGACACGATTTTATATCAAAATTTTATTTATGTATAAAATGGTTTACTTGCACATTTTGAATGATTGACCAATATTTGAATGTTAAAAGTCAAGTTATAAGAGAGATACTGAGGTAAGAAATCATTGTTATGTAAACAAAGCTCGAGTCTTATATTTGTTTACAAATAATGTAAAGTATGGAATTGCCATTTCTTTGACAAAGTAACTCGCGGCAAACAAGGTAAACTGGTTCAATTTGTTCATAAATAATATTATCAACAGAAAAAAAGCAACATTTGATTGAAACTTATACCAATAAAACACATGTGTAAACAATAACAAGGCTCGAACTTTTTTTACAAAACAAAGAATTTCAAACTCTGTATCTTGCATATAACTCAATTTTTGACTTTCAAATTTTGACAATGCATTAATAATACCCATATTAACTATTCTAAACATTTAAATTGGAAAAATAACATTTAAAATTTTGAGCTCAAATCGTGTCTAAGTCCCTTTAAGACCGAATCTAAAAGTGTGTACAAATCATTACCTAGAAAGTTATTCATGTAAATAAAACAAGAACAGACAGACAAACAGGCGTCCTTGATCTCAAAACATTTGAAAATTAGAAAGACCACTAAACGTAGATACATATATACATACATGTACACATACCAAGGACTTGCCAAACGATGAGTATACGAATGAAAAGTTGATGCCAAATGCTTCAGTTAAATGCAGACAGACAGACAGACAGACAGACAGACAACCGGTAAGAAAGATTGAGAGACTAACAGACAGACACGTCAGACGAGACAAAAGTGTTTCTTCAATTTTGAGACGAATGTCAGAGTGTGTCTCCGTAGAAATCTTTAAACCCCTTTTTATTTTTAGGAAAACATGAATAATTTTGTATCCTGTATTCTTGTATGTACAAACGTACAAGTTGTGTTACTGGAGCTACAACAATCACACCCCTTTCATCTAAGGTACGTATTTTATTGGGGTTTTTTTGTACTTTTTACTAGGAAATATCCAAAAAGAAACGCTATAATTCCAATAAAAGTCGACGTAGGTAAAAAAAAAACTACAAATATTAGTTATCATTATACATTTTATTCCCAGTTTTTTTTTTTTCATGATAAAATAATTAGTACTATAGAAAGCAATTACATGTACAATGTAGTTATACTAGTAATGTCTCAACTCCGCCTACTACGATCTGATTGGTCAAAGGTCAGTCAAAACATTACGTAAAAACTTTTCTGGAGTTCACTTCTACGTAGTTCGCTGTAACTTTAAAGTTATTCTATTACAGGATTAGGGAGGGATAGTTATTTCGAAACTGAAAGTAGGCGAAGTCCATGCTCTTTGATGCGATGTAACGTCCTCCATATTACATACATATATATCCGTAGAATCAAAGACATTTTTTAAAATGGAATATGTCTCCACTAATTACTGTTACTTACTTAAAGCAATATAAGCTGTATTTTTTAGAATTTTATTTTGCTGCAAAAACCTGCTAGTATGCTAAGTTTGCATGTAACCTTAACTTTTATGAAAAATGAAATTTGAAAAATTCTCTAATTTTTCCTCTAAGGAATATATAGCAGTTCAATATTTGCACAGGACGACAATAACTCAATTTTGCTTCAATTAAGGCTTCTTTACGGCTTTTTCCACAAAAATAAGGCGAACAGAAATTTTTTAAAAAACCATGATATATTTGTCATTTAAGTAGAAAAAAACATTTTCGTTAAAAAAAATTCAACATGAAAGTTGCAGCTCATATTGCTTTTAGATTTTCAATTCTACCATATATATATATATATATATATATATATATATATATATATATATATATATATATATATATATAGGGATCACATCTTGAGCAGTTTGATTCGCACCAAATTGAGCACGAAAGATGCCCATGACCAATTTATATATTATATTATTGTCCAGTTACCGATCAACGAATTATTTGTAAAAATTTCTATTTTCTCTAAGCTTTTGTCTCTAAGGACACTGTGTTCTGCTTTTTAGTTTTAAAAAATGGCTTTATAACCGGTAAAATTTCGCGCTCTATCTCGTGTATTACTCAATTTTGGAGTTCTAACCAAATTATTTCATTATTGAATCTCTTTTTTCAATTTATCGCGACAAATTTTCCGATTCCGAAGTTTGGTTTTTCTCCTCATGTCCATTTATTATGTAATTGCACAACCATCACTCTATTAATAACCATGCATATAAAGTTTCTTCCTGTAACTCAACGCTTGTTAAGACTATTTTTCTATCGAAATAAAAGAAATATAAAGACAGAAATATAAAGACCAGACATGACACTGGTTTCTTTTTAAATTGATTAAGGTACGATCAAGCACATGTGATTTAAGTCATCCAAAATGTCATACGATTTTTGTAGACCAAAAAAAACCAAAAGATTGTTCCGAGCTTCGAGAAGTGTCTTTTTGACAGTTAGATGGCTATGTGCCACAGAACGATTTTTTTTTTTTTTTTGCATCGCTGATTATTCCAACAGAGACCTATTATTATGTAACCATGCAATCACACAATAAATACCGTTACAGGAAGAATATTTTTTTATTGCCGGCAATGATGCATGCAGTATTTAGTTTATCAATTAAACAATGAATGATATAAACTTTAAATTTCAAACTTCAATTAACTCAAATAATCATTATCTTTTTTTCCAAAGGAATATAACTTCATGTTAGATTTTTTTCTCTTGAAATACAAACTGTATGACAAAAGTCTAAAATCACACAAAAACTAAAAAAAAATCAGATAAAATCCAGCGCCACCAGTGTCTATCAAATGAATGAACGCTTAGAAATGAATTTTCAGATAAAAGTATTCTACAGACACCCAAAACAAGTACTAAAGAAATAGACAAACTTTGTATAATCAAGTAATATTTCCTTTCTTTTTTTCACATTTCAAAATTAAATTCATTAATACATTGGTTTGTGCAAATTCAACAATACAATACGACCCTCTTATTATTGAAAGCCTAATCTCAAAATAAAAGTTTTCAGATCCTTTGTATAATTTTTTTTTAAAGAAAGAATGGCAAAAATATATAAAATGCAATACATACGAGTTTTAAGGCAAAGGTGGGAATGAAGCGTTGGCAGCGACAATATTAACATGTCGGACAATTTTCTGTGTTTTATCATTCCAGCGTTCTTTGCTCTTGGAAAAAAAATCTTGGTCATAAAACGGATATTGTCAAGTATTTTACTGACAAATTCTTGTTATCTTTCATTTTACAAAGAATTTAAATGTATGTGTGCGCAAACAATCCATGCATAATAACAAATGATACGTATAGAATGATTTATCTTCCAGGGGATAGATCTTCTGCACGGAGGGATTTTAAAATGAGTTTGGGCTGTATTTAAAAGATTTACAGGATGTTGTTCCTTGACCATGGACTGGTGTCGTTTCTGCTCTCAATTTTGTCGCTTTCACGCGTATTTTGCCTGTGTGGGGGAAAAAAGCAAGTTGATTATGATTTACACAACCATCTGCTGAGTCCCACGCGATACAATCCTGCCATCATCCCAACTTGCGGCAAAGATGACCGCGTGACAGTTAAAATAGGAGTGGCTTTACGAGACATAGTGGAGGTTATTGAGAAGCAACAAATAATTCGGGTCAAAGTGTGGGTCCGTCTACGATGGAAAGACTGCATGTTGCAATGGGATCCGCTACTGTTTCAAAATCGGACCGAGTTGGTTGTTCCTTATTCCAAAATCTGGATACCTGATATAACCCTGTACGAAGGAGTAAGCGACGAGGAGAATATGCCGGGTATGAGGGAATACCGCGCTAGCATCACCTCCACCGGAAATGTCATGTATAATTTCCCAACCATTTTGACAATCACCTGTAGAATAACTGTGACATATTTCCCGTTTGATCACCAAGTGTGTAAATTGAAGTTTGGTTCCTGGATATACAGTGGTAAATACGTCGACCTGGAAAACCTTTGGCAGAAAGTGGACATTTCTAGTTTTCTAACACATAATGAGTGGGATGTAGTGGATACACTTGCAGAGAAAAACAACCTTTTCTACATTTGTTGTCCCGACCCCTACCCTGATATTACTTTCCATATTCATTTGAAAAGGAAGCCTATTTTCTACGCAATAACAATTATTTTCCCGGGCTTTTTGATTAACATCTTAACCTTTATGGGTTTTGTTTTGCCGCCGTTTTCTGAAGAAAAGATTACCCTGCATATAACGGTCCTGCTCTCCACAACGGTGTTTCTGTTACTTGTGCAAGACAAACTGCCGTCTTCGTCCGAAGGGTTTCCGTTTCTTGCCGTGTATTTTGCCGTATCCATGGGACTCGTGTGCATTGCGTGCGTGTTTTCCGCCATCGTCATGTATTTATACTACCGGTTACCGGAAGAGCACCAGATTCCCTGGCTGCTCCGTTATATCTTTCTGGACAAGCTGCGAGTGATTCTCTGTGTCAAAGGAGAGAAGGCCCTAAATGACGAGAAAGTTGTTCAGATAACAGATATTCGTTCTCTAGAAACAAAACAAAGCCTGTCTCAAAATAAATGTGTGGACATTCACAGCGGAAGTAATTCTAGAATGGAGCCTGGACTGTCATTATCAATGGAAGTTGAAATTCCAGAATATGCCGAGGACTCGAATAAACGGCAGCAGTCTTGTGGTAACAAGAGGCACATTACTAATGAGTGGAAATTGTTCTCGAATGTCTTGGACAGGTTTTTCATGTTGGTCTACCTGTGTCTAACGATTGCCAACAGCGTCGTCTTCTTCTCGATAATAATCAATTATGATGGACAAGACATTCCTTTTAAATGACGTTAACGTAACGCTTTAGAAGATTATTTTTAGATAATATCGTTCTTGTTGATTTTCTTGTTCATTATCATCATTATTATCATATCAGTTTGTTTTCCGATGAGTTATTTCCCTTAACCGCAATCTTTGTGGTCAAAACTACTGAATTTTCTTCGATGAGCAACTATTTGTAACCAAAGTTGGAAGAAATTTATTGGGGGGATTCTGTGCATGAATACAATTATGAATAAAAAGAGTATACATGTACAACAAATATTCATAAGAAAAACAATGTTATCTAAAAAAAACATTACCGAATATTCTTGATTAGGTTCAATGAATATTGAAATAAAAATCATGATATAAATAAGCATTGGTGTTTTGAAAACTCACGAATCTGACTTGTTTCTAGCAAGAAATACAGAATGGAAACAAGTCTAATTTTTTACCTGTTTCTCGGGTGAGCGATGTGGCCTGTGGACCGCTTGTTCGGTATAAAACAGCGAAAACCACTCTCGATTGCAACAGTGTCTGTCAGCTAACATCCGCGACTGTACTCGGCAATGCTGGTACCGGACATCCATGACTGTACCTGCACGCTAATGTTAAAGTCGGAATATCAGAGAAATGTTTTCCGGATTATTATCCTTTTATTAAAGATATATATTTATGAATTGTTATTAGAGAAACATCTCTCTTCTGTATATTTACCAACAAAAAAAAATGGTCTGGGGTTATCTGACCTGCTGTATGGAACGCCGTTAATTCCAATACGGAAATGAACATAAACTGTATATTAAATATAATCATTTATAATACGGAAATTAAATTTATGTATCAACGTAATCGCTAATTAAAAACAAATAAGTAAAGGTGGTTTTCACTACCGGTAAGGCTAACATAAACCAATTTCTTAATAATTAAATAAAAAGTTGATTTATTTATACAAAAAGAATGCATGTGGAATAATGGAGAAAATAGTAACACTGATTATGTCTTCAACTATAATTAGATGCGTACATTAGTACGAGTAAACTGAGATTTAACCTTAAAAAAAAAACCACCGTACATGTACCTGTGGTTTACATATCCTTACTATCTGTCATTTAAACACTGAAAATATATTTAGTATACATGACTGTACCTGTACATGTACCTAATTAACATTAATGACTGTACATGTCCATGATATGAATTCAATTCTATTATTCACATCGACCTGTACCGGTCTTAAAAAACAAATTATTAACATCGGTAACTACCTATGCCTCATTAAAAACTACCATGACTAGATCTGTCTTATAGATGCAACATAACTTGCATCGACGACCGAACCTGTGCCTGGTTAACAACATCCATGAGTGTACCTGTCCTATAAATGCATTATAACTTACATCCACGACTGTACATGTGCCTGATTAACAACATCCATGAGTGTACCTGTCCTATAAATGCATTATTACTTACATCCACGACTGTACCTGTGCCTGATTCACAACATCCATGAGTGTACCTGTCCTATAAATGCTTAATTACTTACATCCACGACTGTACCTGTGCCTGATTCACAACATCCATGAGTGTACCTGTCGAATAAATGCATTACAACGTACATCCACGACTGTACCTGTGCCTGATTAACAACATCCATGAGTGTACCTGTCCTATAAATGCATTATAACTTACATCCACGACTGTACCTGTGCCTGATTCACAACATCCATGAGTGTACCTGTCCTGTAAATGCTTTATAACTTGCACCCACGACTGTACCTGTGCCTGATTAACAACATCCATGAGTGTACCTGTCCTATAAATGCTTAATTACTTACATCCACGACTGTACCTGTGCCTGATTAACAACATCCATGAGTGTACCTGTCGAATAAATGCATGACAACGTACATCCACGACTGTACCTGTGCCTGATTAACAACATCCATGAGTGTACCTGTCCTATTAATGCATTATTAGTTACATCCACGACTATACCTGTGCCTGATTCACAACATCCATGAGTGTACCTGTCCTATAAATGCTTTATTACTTACATCCACGACTGTACCTGTGCCTGATTCACAACATCCATGAGTGTACCTGTCCTATAAATGTATTATAACGTACATCCACGACTGTACCTGTGCCTGATTCACAACATCCATGAGTATACCTGTCCTATAAACGCATTATTAATTACATCCACGACTATACCTTTGCCTGATTCACAACATCCATGAGTGTACCTGTCATATAAATGCATCATAACTTATATCCACGACTGTACCTGTGCCTGATTAACAACATCCATGAGTGTACCTGTCCTATAAATGTATTTTAACTTACATCCACGACTGTACCTGTGCCTGATTAACAACATCCATGAGTGTACCTGTCCTATAAATGCTTAATTACTTACATCCACGACTGTACCTGTGCCTGATTAACAACATCCATGAGTGTACCTGTCGAATAAATGCATGACAACGTACATCCACGACTGTACCTGTGCCTGATTAACAACATCCATGAGTGTACCTGTCCTATTAATGCATTATTACTTACATCCACGACTATACCTGTGCCTGATTCACAACATCCATGAGTGTACCTGTCCTATAAATGCTTTATTACTTACATCCACGACTGTACCTGTGCCTGATTCACAACATCCATTAGTGTACCTGTCCTATAAATGTATTATAACGTACATCCACGACTGTACCTGTGCCTGATTCACAACATCCATGAGTATACCTGTCCTATAAATGCATTATTAATTACATCCACGACTATACCTTTGCCTGATTCACAACATCCATGAGTGTACCTGTCATATAAATGCATCATAACTTATATCCACGACTGTACCTGTGTCTGATTAACAACATCCATGAGTGTACCTGTCCTATATATGCATTATAACGTACATCCACGACCGTACCTGTTCCTGATTAACAACATCCATGAGTGTACCTGTCCTATAAATACATTATAACTTACATTCACGACTGTACATGTGCCTGATTTACAACATCCATGGGTGTACCTGTCCCATAAATGCTTTATTACTTACATCCACGACTGTACCTGTGCCTGATTAACAACATCCATGAGTATACCTGTCCTATAAATGCATTATAACTTACATCCACGACTGTACATGTGCCTGATTAACAACATCCATGAGTGTACCTGTCCTATAAATGCATTATTACTTACATCCACGACTGTACCTGTGCCTGATTCACAACATCCATGAGTGTACCTGTCCTATAAATGTATTATAACTTACATCCACGACCGTACCTGTGCCTGTTTAACAACATCCATGAGTGTACCTGTCCTATAAATGCATTAAAACTTACATTCACGACTGTACCTGTGCCTGTTTAACAACATCCATGAGTGTACCTGTCCTATAGATGCAATATAACTTGCATCGACGACCGAACCTGTGCCTGGTTAACAACATCCACGAGTGTACCTGTCCTATAAATGCATTATTACTTACATCCACGACTGTACCTTTGCCTGATTCACAACATCCATGAGTGTACTTGTCGTATAAATGCATTATAACTTAAATCCACGACTGTACCTGTGCCTGATTAACAACATCTATGAGTGTACCTGTCCTATAAATGCATTATTACTTACATCCACGACTATACCTGTGCCTGATTCACAACATCCATGAGTGTACCTGTCCTATAAATGCATTATTACTTACATCCGCGACTGTACCTGTGCCTGATTCACAACAGCCATGAAGTGTACCTGTCCTATAAATGTATTATAACGTACATCCACGACTGTACCTGTGCCTGATTCACAACATCCATGAGTATACCTGTCCTATAAATGCATTATTACTAACATCCACCATTATACCTTTGGCTGATTCACAACATCCATGAGTGCTACTGTCCTATAAATGCATTATTACTTACATCCACGACTATACCTGTGCCTGATTCACAACATCCATGAGTGTACCTGTCCTATAAATGCATTATTACTTACATCCACGACTGTACCTGTGCCTGATTCACAACATCCATGAGTGTACCTGTCCTATAAATGCATTAAAACTTACATTCACGACTGTACCTGTGCCTGTTTAACAACATCCATGAAGTGTACCTGTCCTATAAATGTATTATAACGTACATCCACGACTGTACCTGTGCCTGATTAACAACATCCATGAGTATACCTGTCCTATAAATGCATTATTACTTACATCCACGACTATACCTTTGCCTGATTCACAACATCCATGAAGTGTACCTGTCATATAAATGCATTATAACTTACATCCACGACTGTACCTGTGCCTGATTAACAACATCCATGAGTGTACTTGTCGTATAAATGCATTATAACTTAAATCCACGACTGTACCTGTGCCTGATAAAAAACATCCATGAGTGTACCTGTCCTATAAATGCATTATCTAACTTACATCCACGGCTGTACCTGTGCCTGATTAACAACGGCTATAATTTGTTTTGTCCTTTACAAAAATATATCATATAACATCTTTATTTGTTGAATATCAACAATGTCCATGACTGAACTCTTTCACTAGTTAGTTTTCCTTCTCAGTAATTCTGATTAAATGCAAATAAGTATACATACATTTTCTTTTTCTATTTGAATTTTTGAATTTGATAGCCTTATTTAATTATTCAGATTTTAGGTATAAAAATTGGTTAGCTATTGTAGTTCTACAAAATGTATATCACTTATGATGACGTGTAGCCGGCACATAGCATCGTTTTTGAAAGTGGGTAGGGGGAGGAAGGAGCAGTCTCATGCCATTTCACTGTTAATTTCCTTATATTCACTTCGGGGATTTTTACCTGACAACACCAAAAACGTGTGGGGGGATACATGATAATCCAATTTTCTATATGTAAATTTAAGACAAATATTTGTTCAGATAAAAGGATGCTACATGCATGCGTAATTCATACATAGTTTGGCGTATATGATGCAATTCTAAAATGATGAAAATAATTTCGGTATGTCATTGGTCCCATACATGTAATTTGACCTTCAACTTATGATAGAAAATGGGTATCGGATTGTCCAGTCGATTACCAGGTATCTGCTATATAAAGAGGGTGTTGCAGTTCTTATTCTATATTTACCTAAAGGAGTTGCAGATAAAATGGAAAAAATCAAAGTAACAGAAGTCGATGTAATTTTTTCTCATGCAACTTTGTTCATAAAGCAGTGAGAATTTTATCTTGGAAGTTAGTACATATACTAACTTTTATAAGATTATGAATTTGAAAATGGTTACACACACAAATGTGGCAGTTTTCACGCTTTCACGACAATTCCCTGAAAACTTCCATTTCCGATTTTTGTTTCGAAGAGGCATGTTTTTTTAAAAATCGAACTTTTGGAAAAATGATTGATATTATTTAAATCTAAGAACGCAGTGTTAAATTTCCCCGTTTTATGTAATGTCTAGAGTTGTGGAGTGGTTACACCATTAGAATAGAGTAAAATCGACTCCATTTGTTTTAATTTGGGTTCCCGGAACAGTTATTTAAGAATGTCAGAATAAACTTTTTGAAACGTTTGTCAATGTAATATTTTGCATGCGTGCCTAATTTTTTCCAACAGTACTTATTGAGTGAAGTCCCCGTTATAAACTTGGATAATCATTATAAACCTTTCCACCTGAACAAGTTATTATCATCATTATAAACCTTTCCTTCTAAGCAAGTGATTCCAAAACAATGTACGCAACAGACCCCCCCCCCCCCCCTCTTTTTATAAAATAATAAGGGTATGCCGTTTTTAAAGATACATGAACAGGTTTTTAAAAGCAAAAATAATTTATTTTAAAAAGTATGAATCGGTGATGAAATAATAGGTAAATGAAAATACGTACGAATAAATTTGATCCACCTTTTTATCTAGACTATAGACGTTTATCCAAATACTATAGAAACATGCGATGTTTGTACGTACAACACTAACGGTTTTGAAGAACCACAAGCAGAATTATTCATGTGATATTTTAAACACGCTGGACAGTAGAAATCAAATTGATATATGTTATGACATTAAAATACATACTATTTGGTCATCTTCCTAACTGTATTTATGAAAATCAAATGATGATTGTCGTGTTCGATATAAATTCGTGTAAATTTTTGTGTATTTTGCCTGCATACGGAACATACCCGCTATGTAAATATAGTCGTCTACGTAATGATATGACTCTTCAAGCGAAAGGGATATTTTAAAAAGGTGTATTCCACGTTAGGTAATAATCCCGCTTTTTGCAACACCCTCTTTAGAATCTTTTAATGCATTTAAATCAATTTTAACATTTAAAAAAACATGTGTTTTATGTCATTGAATCTAGTCTTGTGGACGAATTTTTTCAGAGATGTTTTTATCAATTGCAAAGACATATCAGCAACACACAAGGCGCCCCTGCGAATGTTATTGTCATTTAAATTTCGACCACGTGGTTTTATTTGACCCTTTCAGTTCCGCAGTAAAAATCATGCCTCGTGTTTATAGTCTATTTTCTAGAGTCTAGGTACTTGTAATCAAATATAAAATCTAGACGTTTATTGATTTTAAACTTTATCTTTATTAATTGGTGGATAAAATGAGTTCAAGAAATTAATGTGACAATAGAAAATGTAGGTTTTTTTAAGCTGTTGCAACATTTAACAAGCACACGGCGGGTGTGACCGGTCAGCAGAGGATGCTCACTCCTCCATGGCACCTGATCCTACCTCTGTCTTGGAGGTCCGTGTTGCTCTGTTTGAATTTGTATTTCGTTCGTTTTATGGATTTTTGAGATGGTTGACGGCTTGTTCTTGTCATTTTTTTCATTAGTAGCGATCCCCATAAAGATCAATTTTCGATCCGCGCCTGACCTAGTAATAGCATCAATAGTGGAACAGACTATACTATTTTATGCAGAATGTTACTTGAAAATTGCTCGATATACTAAGTCTTTGTACAAAACAGACACCAATTCATTTTTTAAAAAGCACGGTATTGCAAACCAAAAGCATAAAACATGACTATGATTTTATCAAGCAACCCAATGTTTACATTTTCAACCACGTGTAGAGTGGCTGAACACAAACGATAACTCTTTTCTGAATATCATCGTTTAGTTTAAATAACCGCTAGATGATGAAATAAGACATATCTTTTAATAGATTTTCATGTTTTAACATAAATCAAAGTAGAATATGATATGAAAAACGGCCAGTACTTACGTATTTTGAGAATATTATCCGAACACTTATACTTCCGCTCGAATTTTCACAGGAACTGAACAAATCTCGGCGAAGTCTCGTGAACTTTCATTCGAGCACCTCTGGATTTATTACATATTTAGCAACGATAAAGAAAACATTCCAAACACATTCGCAGGGGTGAAGGGTCATTTCACAAAGTCACATTCAGAGAAAAGTCAGATTGATTTGGCATTTGCTCCCAAGGAGCGTTAAAACAGGCAGAGCAACGCTTCGTCATGTATCGAGTACAAACTCTAATGATAGACCGGGGAGGGGGTGTTACATGTATTCCATCCATGATAAAGGCGGTCCCGAAACTGGTCGATGGTGTTTGAGGGTGATTATAAAAACTCACTTTCCAAGTTTTTCCCAGGGATGCTCAATATAAGGCTCATGTAGGTATTTTTTTCGGCCATTCAATCATCGTGAATCATTAATAATCCGGCCACAATAGGGTCTGGCATTGTCATCTTGAAAGATGGTTTCCTCCAGCCCTTGAATAACAAGAAGTACTTTTGGCTGCAAAATACATGTACCTGCCCACACCATCATGAAACCTCTGTCCTAGCGGTCATGTTTCCTCAGAGTAACGTCCGAAAAACTTTCTCCGGGACTGCGGTACATACGTATTCTGCCATTATTAATTAATGCAAAGATTGAATCTTTTTTTTCATTAGAAAAAAAAAAAAGAAAGTCATTTAGCTCAAATCCATTTCAAGTTTACTTGCACCAATCAAGATAAAGACGTTTATGACATTGGTTTGAAGATATCCTTACTGCTTGACGTCTACAACGTAGGCTAGCGGCGTTCACACCTTCCTGTACAGGCACGTAAAATCGTGTTTAAAAGAAGGGGTGCCTTATCGAAAATCAAGCAAGATAATGATAGACTGAGTACAATATAGCCTTGAGAAGGACAAAAGATAATCTTACTTAACGCTTACGTTACTTTTGAGTAAAGTTTGCGATTAAATTACGTTGTAAAATTACCTCAACAATATACTCTGTATGTATAAAGCTAAATGATTTTGGGCCTGTCCATGAGAACTATATGAGTTCAAGATCAATGAAAAAATTAATGTTCATCTGACCCCAACAATGCAATTCATAACACATTTTGAAAATAATTACCCATGTTGGTTTTTAAGGTAAGGTTTGCGGCTTGCATTTTTTAGGAATTGTACCAAAGTTACATACCGTTTTGTTCACTACACTAAAGTCTTTTTACTCATGAAATTCAAATGATATTGGCCGTCCCGTTTTATAACTACAAAAGGTCAAAGTGCATGATTTTCAATTTTCATGTTGATGAAATGTAAACAATTTAGTGAAAAAATGTACAATTTATATGCTCAAAATGTTCGAAAATAATGTAACTATTTATATCATGATTCATTTTAATTAATTTCTAATGAACTATCTAAAAATAGAATAAAATACAACAAAAATCTTAATTTTGGACTACCATTATGTAAACGAAAACATCTTATTTGAAACCTTTTCAGGTCCACCGATTTCAGGAAAAATGTATCTTAGAATATGTGTAATCTGATGTTCCTAAAACACTATTCAACACCATATGATGCGGACTTCATTTTTGTGGAAATTGATAAAATACTTGTGTCCTGTTATTCTTTCATTGATACTACAAAACCCCGCGAAATTAAAATAACCCTGAAATCACTTATGACGTCATATAAATTTTGACGTCATAGCTGAAATAAAGTGTAGTTTGGTGTTACGTCACAATGAAAATGTGTGAGTTATCTCCCTGTAACCGCAAACCTTACCTTAAAAGAAGTTAAAATGTTCAACTGTTAACGCACAACGATAGACAACATGCTACGACGGACGGTTACAAATTGCAGTAGGTTATCTGAAAGCATTGAATTATTGGATTTTGATACAGTTCCTGAAACGTTCTACATCAATTTTGCGTTCGCTCACTGTCCGCTCAGCTTGCGCACCGTTTTCTGCTCTCCACTCCGCTCCATCCGCTCTCACCGTGCGCTTACAGTACGTTCACTATGTGCTCAGCGATCGTTCAGCGTTCACTCACCGTTCACGTTTAATTCATCTTCACTGCCATTCGGAATTCCGAAGTGGAAAGATCATCTTAGAAAACATGAAAACAAAATGAGCACATATTCTTAAAAATGACAAGAAATTTTAGTGTTAATGTCGTTTTGTTTTAATTAGCATAACGACAATCCGCAGTAAGTAAATGAATTCGATTTGAAATGATTCGTTAAAATTCTCTTCTTTACATATATATAAAAACCTCGTCACCTCTTGTTCGATCTGAATTAAAAGATCAAACTTCGCAATGACATTAAGAAAAATACACGAAAACAGCCAGTTTAAATGAATATACATGTATTTCAAATATCTAAAATAATGGACCGAAAATAATTCAGAAACTACAGGAAACTATATTCTTCATTTGCTAACATTTCAAAACTGAATGCCCGGTCACCAAAAGATTAGATCGACATTTTATTATCACACGTAAATAAACAAACTGAATTACAAATACTAAGAAAAAGCAGTTAAAATCCACCGCATACGATTGAATATTTCTAACGTACAGGTAACTAAACTAGTTTGTTCATAAGAATTTCGATTTTTTTCTCTCGATCAATAATTAATTTCAAGTTATCAGATACAACTTTATTACAAGCTCTTATTTTTATAGATTAATAAATTTATTTTCTATTTCTAAATCAAATTAGATAAATACTAGAACAAGTTTGATAGAATGCAAGATAAAATTGAATTGTATTTATTGGTTGGATTCGTTTACGGGACACTGAACTACTTTTGACTTCAATAAATAAAACTCATTGAGCACATTAAATTATAATGACAACGAAAGGAAATTGAGTAAAAATATTAAAATGCGTTATTTACGAAACAGTAAAACGGAAAAGCACGCGATTCCATGAACTCGGTTAATTAGTTTCATGCGTAGAGTGTCGTTAATCAAGCACGGGTACAGTCAAGAATGTAAGCTGTGATGCATTAATAGGACAGGTACAATCATGGATTTTCTTAATCAGGCACAGGTACAGTTTTGGATGTAAGTTATAATGCTTTTATAGGTGTCACTACAGTATTAAATTTTACAATATATTCTTACCAAAATTGCGCAACTTTAGATACTGATTAAAAATTCAAAACGAACCTCTGGGAAAATAATCCTCTTTACTTTTTTTCAACGCTTCATTTACAATTTTTCTAGAAAAATATACACGTGCATCCTGCAAGGCGTGAAACTTTGTGCTTAAAAATCAAGCCCGGGTCTTTTATCCCCCCACCCCCCTCCGGAATCAACACGCTTCAAAAATTCAAATGACCTCGCATTGTTACAAAACTTGGATAGTCAGACATCTTACACCTTGTTTTTTATCTCATAAAAAAAATCGGCCCCTTTAGCAGACGGAAACACCCCCAATTACAAGGGAACTCCATGTTTTGACGTGAACCTACGGTAAAATACTGTTATGACACTTGTAGAGAACAGGTACAGTCATGTATGTTTTTAATCAGGCACAAGTAAGTTATTATGCATTTATAGGACAGGTACGTTCATGGATGTTGTTATTAAATACAGGTACAGTCGTGGATGTAAGTTATAATGCATTTATAAGACAGGTACAGTCATGGATGTTGTTAATCATGCACAGGTACAGTCGTGGATGTACGTTATAATGCATTTATACGACAGGTACACTCATGGATGTTGTTAATCAGGCACAGGTACATTCGTGGATGTAAGTTATAATGCATTTATAGGACAGGTACACTCATGGATGTTGTTAATCAGGCACAGGTACAGTCGTGGATGTAAGTTATAATGCATTTATACAACAGGTACACTCATGGATGTTGTTTATCAGGTACAGGTACAGTCGTGGATGTACGTTATAATACATTTATAGGACAGGTACAATCATGGATGTTCTGAATCAGGCACATGTACAGTCGTGGGTGTAAGTTATAATGCATTTAGAGGACAGGTATACTCATGGATGTTGTGAATCAGGCACAGGTACAGTCGTGGATGTACATTATAATACATTTATAGGACAGGTACACTCATGGATGTTGTTAATCAGGCACAGGTACAGTCGTGGATGTACGTTGTAATGCATTTATTCGACAGGTACACTCATGGATGTTGTGAATAAGGCACATGTACAGTCGTGGATGTAAGTTATAATGCATTTATAGGACAGGTACACTCATGGATGTTGTGAATCAGGCACAGGTACAGTCGTGGATGTAAGATATAATACATTTATACGACAGGTACACTCATGGATGTTGTTAGTCAGGCACAGGTACAGTCATGGATGTAAGTTATAATGCATTAATACGACAGGGTCACTCATGGATGTTGTTAATCAGGCACAGGTACAGTCGTGGATGTAAGCTATAATGCATTTATAGGACAGGTACAATCATGGATGTTGTTAATCAGGCACAAATACAGTCGTGGGTGTAAGTTATAATGCATTTATAGGACAGGTACAATCATGGATGTTGTTAATCAGGCACAGGTACAGTCGTGGACGTACATGTAAGTTATAATACATTTATACGACAGGTACACTCATGGATGTTGTTAGTCAGGCACAGGTACAGTCGTGGATGTAAGTTATAATGCATTTATAGGACAGGTACACTCATGGATGTTCTTAGTCAGGCACAGGTACAGTCGTGGATGTAAGTTATAATACATTTATACGACAGGTACACTCATGGATGTTGTAAGTCAGGCTCAGGTACAGTCGTGGATGTAAGTTATAAAATACATTTATAGAACAGGTACACTCATGGATGTTGTTAATCAGGCACAGGTACAGTCGTGGATGTAAGTTATAATGCATTTATAGGACAGGTACATTCATGGATGTTGTTAATCAGGCACAGGTACAGTCGTGGATGTAAGTTATAATACATTTATAGGACAGGTACAGTCAGAGATGCTGTTTATCAGTCACATATACAGTCGTTGATGTAAGTTATAATGCATTTATACGACAGGTTCACTCATGGATGTTGTTAGTCAGGCACAGGTACAGTCGTGGATGTAAGTTATAATGCATTTATAGGACAGGTACATTCATGGATGTTGTTAATCAGGTACAGGTACAGTCGTGGATGTAAGTTATAATACATTTATAGGACAGGTACATTCATGTATGTTGTTAATCACGCACAGGTAAAGCCGTGAATATAAGTTATAATGCATTTATAGGACAGGTACACTCATGGATGTTGTTAGTCAGGCTCAGGTACAGTCGTGGATGTAAGTTATAATGCATTTATAGGACAGGTACATTCATGGATGTTGTTAATCAGGCACAGGTACAGTCGTGGATGTAAGCTATAATGCATTTATAGGACAGGTACAGTCATGGATGTTGTTAATCAGGCACAAATACAGTCGTGGATGTAAGTTATAATGCATTTATAGGACAGGTACACTCATGGATGTTGTTAATCAGGCACAGGTACAGTCGTGGATGTAAGTTATAATACATTAATACGACACGTACACTCATGGATGTTGTTAGTCAGGCACAGGTACAGTCGTGGATGTACATGTAAGTTATAATACATTTATACGACAGGTACACTCATGGATGTTGTTAGTCAGGCTCAGGAACAGTCGTGGATGTAAGTTATTATACATTTATAGGACAGGTACACTCATGGATGTTGTAAATCAGGCACAGGTACAGTCGTGGATGTATGTTATAATGCATTTATAGTACAGGTACACTCATGGATGTTGTGAATCAGGCACAG
The DNA here is from genome assembly GCA_020458035.1 of Magallana ariakensis. Taxonomy (NCBI): domain Eukaryota; kingdom Metazoa; phylum Mollusca; class Bivalvia; order Ostreida; family Ostreidae; genus Magallana; species Magallana ariakensis. The sequence continues at coordinate 23,741,778 of CM035814.1, read as the reverse complement.
GTACAGTCGTGGATGTAATTAATAATGCATTTATACGACAGGTACACTCATGGATGTTGTAAATCGATCACAGGTACAGTCGTGAATGTAAGTTATAAAGTATTTATAGGACAGGTACACTCATGGATGTTATGAATCTGGCACAGGTACAGTCGTGGATGTAAGATATAATACATTTATACGACAGGTACACTCATGGATGTTGTTAGTCAGGCACAGGTACAGTCATGGATGTAAGTTATAATGCATTTATACGACAGGGTCACTCATGGATGTTGTTAATCAGGCACAGGTACAGTCGTGGATGTAAGCTATACTGCATTTATAGGACAGGTACAATCATGGATGTTGTTAATCAGGCACAAATACAGTCGTGGGTGTAAGTTATAATGCATTTATAGGACAGGTACACTCATGGATGTTGTTAATCAGGCACAGGTACAGTCGTGGATGTACATGTAAGTTATAATACATTTATACGACAGGTACACTCATGGATGTTGTTAGTCAGGCACAGGTACAGTCGTGGATGTAAGTTATAATGCATTTATAGGACAGGTACACTCATGGATGTTCTTAGTCAGGCACAGGTACAGTCGTGGATGTAAGTTATAATACATTTATACGACAGGTACACTCATGGATGTTGTAAGTCAGGCTCAGGTACAGTCGTGGATGTAAGTTATAAAATACATTTATAGAACAGGTACACTCATGGATGTTGTTAATCAGGCACAGGTACAGTCGTGGATGTAAGTTATAATGCATTTATAGGACAGGTACATTCATGGATGTTGTTAATCAGGCACAGGTACAGTCGTGGATGTAAGTTATAATACATTTATAGGACAGGTACAGTCAGGGATGCTGTTTATCAGTCACATATACAGTCGTTGATGTAAGTTATAATGCATTTATACGACAGGTTCACTCATGGATGTTGTTAGTCAGGCACAGGTACAGTCGTGGATGTAAGTTATAATGCATTTATAGGACAGGTACATTCATGGATGTTGTTAATCAGGTACAGGTACAGTCGTGGATGTAAGTTATAATACATTTATAGGACAGGTACATTCATGTATGTTGTTAATCACGCACAGGTAAAGCCGTGAATATAAGTTATAATGCATTTATAGGACAGGTACACTCATGGATGTTGTTAGTCAGGCACAGGTACAGTCGTGGATGTAAGTAATAATGCATTTATAGGACAGGTACACTCATGGATGTTGTTAGTCAGGCACAGATACAGTCGTGGATGTAAGTTATAATGCATTTATAGTACAGGTACACTCATGGATGTTGTTAGTCAGGCTCAGGTACAGTCGTGGATGTAAGTTATAAAATACATTTATACGACAGGTACACTCATGGATGTTGTTAATCAGGCACAGGTACAGTCGTGGGTGCAAGTTATAATACATTTATCGGACAGGTACAATCATGTATGTTGTTAATCACGCACAGGTACAGTCGTGGATGTAAGTTATAATGCATTTATACGACAAGTACACTCATGGATGTTGTTAGTCAGGCACAGGTACAGTCGTGGATGTAAGTTATAATGCATTTATAGGACAGGTACACTCATGTATGTTGTTTATCAGGCAGGTACAGTCGTGGATGTAAGTTATAATACATTAATACGACACGTACACTCATGGATGTTGTTAGTCAGGCTCAGGAACAGTCGTGGATGTAAGTTATTATACATTTATAGGACAGGTACACTCATGGATGTTGTAAATCAGGCACAGGTACAGTCGTGGATGTATGTTATAATGCATTTATAGTACAGGTACAGTCATGGATGTTGTTTATCAGGCACAGGTACAGTCGTGGATGTAAGTTATAATGCATTTATAGGACAGGTACACTCATGGATGTTGTTAGTCAGGCATAGGTACAGTCGTGGATGTAAGTTATAATGCATTTATACGACAAGTATACTCATTGGTGTTGTTTATTAGGCACAGGTACATTTGTGGATTTAATTTATAATGCATTCAGTATAGGACAGGTACACTCATGGATGTTGTTAGTCAGGCTCAGGTACAGTCGTGGATGTAAGTTATTATACATGGATTTAATTTATAATACATTTATACGACAGGTACACTCATGGATGTTGTTAATCAGGCACAGGTACAGTCATAGATATAAGTTATATGCATTTATTCGACAGGTACACTCAGGGATGTTGTTAGTCAGGCATAGGTACAGTCTTCGATTTAATTAATAATACATTTATACGACAGGTACACTCATTGATGTTGTTAATCAGGCACAGGTACAGTCGTGGATGTAAGTTATAATGCAATTATAGGACAGGTACACTCATGGATGTTGTTAGTCAGGCACATGCACGGTAATAAATATTACTGAAATATGGTGTATTTTAGGACAGGTATAATTGTTATATATTTGGCGCATATTCATCTGCAGATGTGAATAAAGTATATTTTTTTTTTAATTATAAACTGATCCTTCTGGCTGTGTAAATGAGACACACTTTCACTGTATACTAACTGATGGATATACTTATTTTTTTATTGTAGTTCGAGGTAAATAGAGACATTGATGCTGTTTGCTCAAATATTTAAATTTGTTTGTCAGTCTATTTATTAACAAACCTTAAGAGTTTTTTTTTAATTTCCAATAATATCTTATTCAATAACGTTATATAGTGAATTGAATTTGGCAGCATGCACCACCTATTTTAGCCTTAATCCCTAAACCTTAACGCTTATTATATTCATAAAGTATGGTTTATCTTGGTAATTTAATTACTTTATTTGTTTTTATTAGAAACAATGTTGTTTCTAAAAATGATTTCGTACGCTGAAAATTTTCTGTGATTTTCAACATGCTATAATTAGCGTTACACTGTTAATGTTTCCCTTTTTGCGTTAACGGTGTTCCATACAGCAGATAAGATAACTCTACAGGATTATTTGTGTGTATAAATATTCATTAGATATATTTTCTACCATTACAGTCTACAGTATAGATATAAACATATTTTATACGACAAAACAATCCGGATATTCCGACTTTAACATTAGCGTGCAGGTACAGTCATGGATGTCCGGTACCAGCATTGCCGAGTACAGTCGCGGATGTTAGCTGATTGACCCCACTCCTCGATTGGCCTATTCAGAGTCCGGAAATCATAATTTAAAGGGATTTGGGGGGTGGGGGTGAAATACACACTTCATCAAGATCTTTGTTTTGTTACATCATAAAACGCCTAACTCATGAAAATTCCAATGTTAATCTCGGCATCTCTCCTCAGACCCGGTGCCCAATTATTAGACATTTCCAGATTTCGCGAACTTGAGGTCGGACTCGAACACTGACGCTTACTTTATCCTAAGATAATCAGGGAACATGTCGATGCACGATTTAAAAAAAAACAATACAGATATTACTTTAGTAAGCAATAGAAAAATATAACTTGATAAAGGATATAGCAATCAACACGCAAATCATCCACCTTTCAACCAGTTAAAATGTATGGTTTCCCCATTACGCAAAGTTTTACAGAATTAATCCCAATTACTGAGAGAGAGAGAGAGAGAGAGAGAGAGAGAGAGAGAGAGAGAGAGAGAGAGAGAAATTTGGCGATATTTGCTATTATTTAAAAAACCCCTTCTCGTGGTGACGATTTCATGCCATGCTTATATATTAGACATTAAATTTTCCAAGGTAGAGCGACATCGAACTCGGACTCGTGCTTTGTACACTTATAAATAATGGGTCAGATGTAAAGTTGAAAAAAAAAAACTGTAAACTAGTAAACCTATCTTTTTTTCTGCATTATTTATTACACGTTATGAAATTTAGTATAGGCTGTTTTAAATTCATCATTTGTTTTCCTCTGCATGACAGAGAGGCACAACTATTGACCGTCCACAAGGTACCAATAGCGTGGTACAGTTTCATTTCCCGAATTGCATGTTTATTTATTTCCGCACGAGTGTATGCAGTGATAAAATTGTCTCTATTGGAAAAACTGTGTCTCCGAGGATGAATCATTCGTTTGGCAGTCCTTGGTTTTGACCTATTGCCGGTAGACTGACCTTTTCGAAGGATCAATTGATATCTCAAACATTTGTAAACTGGTTCATCAGATTTCTATCTTTGTGTAAAGCGCTTTCAAAATCCCAGTTTGCTTACATTATCTGTCAACACTGATCAAACCCAAATTCCCTCCATAGCAAATGTGCAATAAATAGAACTCAGTATATGCATGATATGAGTATCATTTTGATGTCCGATGAACCCGCTTCGTACAAAGCGTAATGTAATAAAATTATCAGTGATACAAATTGTGTGGACCCAATAATAATGTCTATATCCACTATAATAAAGAGTCTGTGGGTCGGATTAAAGTACATGTATGTAGATGTGTGAAGTCCCACCGATAACTGCAACTGCGTTGGGTAAATCCTCCTACTGCGTGGATCAATTTTTTATTTTTTTTTTTTCGGGGGAAGGAGGGGGTGTTAAATTTGCGAAAGTTCTGATCGAGGCATGTTTTTTTAGTAACTTTACTATATCCTCTAAATGCGCGCGCATGCTCCCAAATACTCATATTCCATTCAAATTCAATCAGTCACTGAATGTTAAAAATCTAAGTGTTGTTCAAAATACTAAAGAAAAAAACTCTCATGGAGCCTATCGCCGGGGAGAGGGGGGGGGATAAAAAAAAATAGAAAGTGAATTGCATGGGTATAAGCAAAGCCATACTATTAAAAAGCATCTCTCTGTTTCTGGGTGATACATTAAAACATGTTTTAAATTATCAATTATTTGTAGTACATATTCGGCTATCTCTAGCAAAGATTTAAGTGATTTTCCCATCGCGTCGGAAAGAATTTATGAGGATGCCATGCAAAGAGATGTAACACATCCCTCCCTAACCATGGGTGCCCAGGATCATTGAGTCTTAACACAGGCATAAGTAAGGGTATCCTGAATGACAAACGTAGTACAAACGTAATACATACATGTAATTATATTTTCGAATCAATGGCTCTTAGAAATTAAAACATCAGGAAGGATATGTAAAGATTCTTAAGCAAACAATGATAACAACCACCTCTTGAACCAATTAAATGCGATTTAAAAAAATAATCTGCTTTAAAAAAAAAAAAAACTGTACATTTTGAAAAACTATGATTCACATGGGTAAATATATATGAATAATCATTTCAATTTTCTATTTCTTCATTTTTTGGAATTTGTTTTTATCTTTTCATATCATTTTTTAACTTGCAAAGTAATCACTTACTAGCAAAGTTTGTGGTTGGATATGACAGTGTGTGAGTCAAGTATAAACGTGTACGTTCTCTTGATGATTTTATTTCTATATTCTTATTCTATATTGATTACATGTTTCGAATAAAATATAGTAAAATCTTGAAAGGGGGAAGATTTGCGTGTTGATCGCTATATCCTTTATCAAGTGATATTTTTCTATTGCTAACTATTATAGCAACATTTTGTATTGTTGTTTTTAAATCATTTTTAAAAATCGTGCTTTGACATGTTCCCTGATTATCTTAGGACAAAAGTAAGCGTCAGTGTTCGAGTCCGACCTCGCGTTTGCGAAATCTGGAAATGTCTATTGATTCGGGGGTGATGGGTTGAACATACTCACTATATATAATTTACATTTTTCAGTGTCTTTGCCTGTGATAACTCGATTTTGTACTATACAGTCCAATAAATTCAAAGCGGAATTTTCTTATTTATATTAAAGGTATATGTGGCGTATTTGGAGTAAAATTTTTGACACGAGTTTGAGTAAAAATATACATTATGATTCTTATAATTAGACGTTTCACAAACTCTAGGCCCATAAAACATGTTCTGTCTTTAGTTATTTGTCTCTAAACTTTGCTATACGTCTGATGAATATTAATGTTATTCGCCATTTATAACGCCACTGCGCATGAGTGCGGGAAAACCTAGCATTGAAAACACGATGGAAGAAGAGTTTGTTTACAAATTAGAATCACGTTTTTCATGTCTTAAATTAGATAATTCTTATATCAGATGATACTCGAAGCATTATTATTCCGATATTCATTAATGTAGAACGATATAAATTGTTAATTACGTGTAATAAAGACGAAACACGATTTTAGCATCATCGACACGGTAAACGGAGTAAATACATGTACACTGTACCTCTCCCTGAGGGATGCATGTAGTGATGTACTGAGAGTGTTTATTTATTCTTTATTCAAAAATTCCTCTAAACGAAAATCCACTTGTGGTTTAAAACTTATAAAGTATAGACACGGAACACATGGAGCACGAACCTGACTATAGCAAAACCCCTACAACTTCATCATGGAAACTTAAGTTTAATTTGGCTTTAATTCCTGTTCCATCAATCTACATGGTCTCCGATGACAATCTTCCCTTTGTTCCTATCCTTGTCAGTCTGTCTCTTTTTTCTTTCATTGCCAAATCTGTCAAACTTTAACGGTATACCTATCATTCTCGTCGTCGCCATTCTTGTTGATAGACTAAGATGGATGTCACGTGACCCATTTAAGGCGGGGTTATTCAAATCTTTTGTATTTTTTACCGTGCCGGTAAAAAAATAAAAAATATGTTTTTGATTTCTTGTATCTTTGTTATGCGATTGACTTATAAAGCGTAATTTGTGTGAAAGTCCTATCTTTAAGTAAAGAAATAAAGCAAATAATCAGATCTTATTATTGTTATTCACCAAAAATACGCCACATATACCTTTAAGATATTTAAGAAAATTATGTAAATATAAGTTATAAGGAATCATTCTTAAATACTATTATAATAGAAGAAGCTTCGATTCGCTGTTAATATTGACAATATTTGTTCAATTGTTCTCTGGCGATTCATTTGTATGACATCTAATTTAAAATTTCAAAATACTTCCCTTTTCCAGACAGCCTTAGTCTTATTATTAAACAAAAACATTCATCAAAGATTGCGATTTATTATATTTGGTTGAAACTGAACTAAATGTGATGTGAAAAGCAAGCGTCGAAAATAACCAATTTGATTTTAGCCTTTTGCTCAGGTTAGCAAAATTAAATAAACTAAGTAGTTTCAAATCAGACGTTCGATCACTATTTTTCTTACATGGGTTTGGTCGTAGCAGGGTTCGACACTAACGGTAGACCGGCGGCCCGAGTCCACCAAAAATTGGGAAGGTCCACCAATTGTTCAGGACCAGGTGGACCGTTGGTCCACTAAAATTTTAAACTTTTATTATGAAAATCAAATTATTAAGGAATTATTTATGCAAATTCTTACATTGAAATTGACAACCAAAAATGAATAAATGAAGTTTTGTGATCGCGGTAACTTCACCAGAATTTCCTCATAAAAAGAAGTTGAAGTTATTCTGTCCTCTGAGTTCATGATTGTGTAAATTAACATTTTATAATAATTTCTATAATGTCTACATCATTTTGATTTTGCAGGTATTTATATGCATGTTTTTCGATAAGTATTTGTCGTACATGTAATTTCTACAAAATACTAAAACTCGTGACTTCCTTATTATCATGATTGTACAAAAAAAAGTCATTTATATGTGCTAGTAATTTTGCAAGTTAGTTTCAGTTTTGGAGAAAAAAATGATTTATTGTATAATAAATGATTAATTTTTAAATTCTGTTAGCAAAGTTAAGTGCGTCTCCAGTCAGGTGAGATTCTCAAGTACAAAAGAGGTTTACAACCTTGGAGCAAGAGATTTTTCTTTCAGTTTCTAATAAGTTCGAACGATAAAGGGCAGTTTTTGGAAATTGCAGATTTCCTTTGCAATAAATGGCCGACTCATTTCTTAATAGACACATGCAATTAGTTTTTTGTTATAATTCTAAGATTGATACAGAAATTGACGCAACTTTCTTTAGAAAACATATGTAGAGACGAAAATATTATAATAACCGTATAAATATTGAGGTATTATTATTATTGCAAGTTGCCTACAATATGAATCTCATCTTCGCTAGCCAAGGGTTTATGGGGAGCGGAGTGGACCGAAAACCATTGGCTAACGAAGATGAGTTAATCTTGACTTGACGGAAAAGTCCGAGCGATGTTCCGATACCTGCGATTGTTTGCTATATTTTGACTTATTACAAGTATTTCATAACAGACTGCATGGTTCCATAACGTTGGTTATTGTGTTAAATTACAACAAACCAAGAAACAGATACCCTCTGAACTTTTATCAGATTTTTAAAATTCTAAATACTGAATCATCGACACATTAAGCTTCATGAGTTCAAATATACAGTATATTTCCTTTCAAAAGATCAACTGCGTCAGAAGAAGGAGGGCATCCGGTTTTATTATTTGTATTTATTGCACTACAAAATGTATGACAGAATTAAGTCTTTAACCACACGACCTCGAACATAATGGATATAACATCTCCTAAAACATAGGAAGAGGAATTATCATTTAGATAATTTTGAAGTATAGGAGAATTGTCAACAATCTTATTATGGTATCACGATTAAAAGGCAACAATAAATGCATAATTTAATAAACGCCAATTATAAGCATTATATGCATGTTTATAAATATATTTTTTCTGAATCTTGAAAGCGACCGGTGAAAGCGTGAAAAACGTATATAGTAGTACAGTCGCAAAACCGGGCGATGGGTTGTTATCGAACATTTTCCATTCGAGAAATTAATTAATCAATCAAATAATTAATGTATGACATAAACTCATAATTTGCTCATGTTATGACATAACGACACATAGAACACTTCACTTGATAGTTGATACTGCTTACTGATTATATACAAATAAGAGACAAATCTCATTATGAATTATATTTCTTTACGGGGAACAGTTTTATTTTTAGGAAATGTATATTTTTTTTTACGCGTTACCAAAAATTCTACAACCCAAAGCAGTTGGTTTAATTAAAAGTGGAATTGTCCATCGACGTCATCATCTGACCATATCAGCGCCTTTATTATGTCACAATTTACTCAAGAAAAAATTGCCTGGGGTGTTATGACGGCCAAGGTTTAATTTGCGCGTTCTTTAAATGTCTTTAATTGAACAAAGAATTAAGTGAAACACGTGGGTACAAACAATTCATACTTATTTGTGAATAATACATGGTTTATCTTTCACAACACAAAAGGGAATCTCTGCACAACGGATTTTTAAAGCGTCCAAGCTGTATTTTAAGGATAAACAACACGATGTTCTTCAACATGAGACTTGTGCCTCTTCTGTTCTCATTTTTTGAACTTTCTGTCGTGTTTTCTCCATGTGAAGGGAACAAGCAAAACCAATTTGACTTACACGGCCATCTGCTGGATTCTTCTCGATACAACCCCGACGTCATCCCAATTTGCAGCGGAGATGACCGTGTGACAGTGAAAATAGGAATGGCTTTACGAGACATTGTTGAAGTGAACGAAAAACTACAAATGATTCGCGTTAAAGTATGGGTACGTCTCAAATGGAAGGACTGTATGTTGCAATGGGACCCGCTTTTGTTTCAAAATCAGACCGAGTTGGTTGTTGCATACTCAAAAATCTGGATACCTGATATAACCCTGTACGAAGGAGTAAGCGACGAGGAGAATATGCCGGGTATGAGAGATTACCGCGCTAGCATCACCTCCACCGGAAATGTCATGTATAATTTCCCAACCATTTTAACCATCACTTGCAGAATTTCTGTAACTTATTTCCCGTTTGATCACCAAGTGTGTAATTTGAAGTTCGGTTCCTGGATATACAGTGGTAAATACGTCGATCTGGAAAAGCTTTCGGACACAGTGGACACAGCCAATTTCCTAACACATAACGAGTGGGATGTAGTGGATACAGCAGCAATCAGACACACCATTTTTTACAACTGTTGTCCCGATCCTTACCCTGATATTAATTTCCATGTTCACCTGAAAAGGAAACCGATATTTTACGTTATAACCATTATTTTCCCGTGTTCCTTGATAAATGTGCTAACCTTCATGGGTTTTGTTTTGCCGCCGTTTTCTGGAGAGAAAATTTCCCTGCAAATAACGGTCCTGCTCTCCACAACGGTGTTTCTGTTACTTGTGCAAGACAAACTGCCGTCTTCGTCTGAAGGCTTCCCGTTCCTCGCCGTGTACTTCGCCGTATCCATGGGACTCGTGTGTATTTCGTGCGTCTTTTCCGCAATTGTCATGTTCTTGTATTTCCGGTTACCAGAGGAGCACCAGATTCCCTGGCTGGTCCGCTACATCTTCTTAGACAAGCTGCGAGTGATTCTTTGTGTCAAAGGAGGGGAAATCTTAAATGACGAGAAAGTTGTTCAGATTACGGATATTCGTTCTCTGGAGACGGGACAAAGCCTCCCCCAACATAAATGTGTGGAGATTCATAGAGGCAGGAAATCTCGGAAAGACTTCGGCTTAACGTCTTCCAAGAACGGCGAAATTCCAGAATATGATGAAAACTCGAGAAAACGGCAACAGTCGGAGGTCAACAAAAGCCATATAACAGATGAGTGGGAGTTGTTTGCAAATATCTTGGACAGACTTTTCATGTTGATTTACTTGTGTCTAACGATTGCCAATAGTGTGGTCTTCTTCTTGATTATGGACAGTTATAACGGTCAGGACCTTCCTTTTAAGTGAAATTAGACACTTCAGAAAATTGTTCATCTCTTCGAGTATTTTTTTAATGTAGAAAATGTCGTTTTATGTTGCTATTTGTATGCATAATTTTTATCTTGAAATACATTTTATAAAACTGTTTTGATTTTGTCGAATTGTTAAATGAAAAATAAAGGGATTTTCGGAGTTATAACTATAATTACGGCATAGTTCCTATAATCAGTTACTAAAATTCTCTGTAGATGGGTATAAAACAGTTTACCATTTTTTTTTTTTTGTTTTTACCTGAAAAAAGAATTTCTGGAGCAATCACCATCACGACGGTCCATTGTTCGTATTATCAGATAACTAAAGCTCTCTGTAGATGGGATGTGATTATTGTGACGATGTACATGTATACTTCGTTAATACAACAGTAGTCAATGCTGTATAAACTTTGAATTGACTGTCACACGGTAAATGAAAAATTGACAACATGCACGTTATTTTATCGATGCATAATTTCAACGAAAGATGTCATCCATAGTCCTTTATCAAAATTTCTTTGATTTTGTAAGAGAAACAGGAAACTATTAGTTGACTTTGTTTATGAAATTCAAATTATTTAAGGAATAAGGGAATCATTTTTTGAGTATTATGAGGTGATAATTTTGGTCGGGGCGTGATCAAATCCAATAAAGACCGAAGGGCTTTATGATAGATTTGATCACGCCCCGACCGAAATTATCACCTCATAATATTCAAAGAATGATTCCTTATTACTTATATTTATATAATTTTAGGCCATTGTACGATTAAATATTTAAATATAAATAAGCAAACCCCGCTGGCGCCCCAGTTATACGTCATTTGAAGTTATTGGACAATATAATACAAAATCGATACGTAGTGTTATCGCAGGCAAAGACACTAAAAAATGTAAATATATAGAAATAGAAATATTTGTCCTCCAAATTAATTTGAGCCTCGCTTTTCTCAAAATATTTCCCAGCTGTCCGAAATGGTCATTTTTTTTAAATAACCCTCTCAGATACAAGTGTCAACTCAAACCATCTTAATTGCTCGTTTATTTCATTTTCAGGTAGAACAAAGAGCGACTTTCAGAAAGATCGAATAAACAGGTTTTTCTCACCTGTCATTAAAATTCGTCATTTGGCGTCGTAATCTAAAACATTCAGGTGTCAAATCACCACCTGTCCATTTAAACATGTAATATGCAGAAATTTCTAACGACATCTGTCGTTTGGCGAGTTCAGACAACTTGCAAGAAAATCTGTCTGATCCGTAATAACGATTGAATTCCGTTCCAATTTAGCTTAATATGAAAGTGTTCAATGGTATCAAATTAAAAGACATCATTAAAAAAAAGTCCAATATTTAATAACCTCTAATAAGCATCAATATATTCAAGATGGGGCAGTACATTTAATTATGTCTTTAAAGCTGCAAGTACGAAGGATGCAACCACTGCCCGTTGTCAGCGATGTCAGAATCTGATATCAAGATCTCACTTTTCAACAAACTCTGGCCTTTTTGTTGATACTAGTAACAGCAGTGCCTGGTAATTATATAATCATTAAATTTCAAGTCGTCCTTTTTAAGATAAAAGAGATGCAATGTGTCTATGGTGAATACGTATGCCACTCTACGACCACAATATTTCATTAAACGTCGAAAAAATAAATATACATGGAATATGTATAAGGAATTCAAATAATTGTTATCGTTAGTTGTCAAAAAGTTAAAATTTGTGTAGTACAAAAATAAAATCATACAAAAACAAACACAATATCGAATATTTCAATTTGTTTATATCTAAATGCATGAATGAAAAAAAATAACAACAAGGATTAAAACTGGAAACAATGTTAGAAGATGAGGAAGGATGAGAAGATATATTGTTCCCATAATAATGAAAGTCGAAGACAAATAATTCCGTAAGTCTTGTCTTCACTGCCATTTCTCTCATCAAATTATGTAACATTCACTACAAACAGTTAATGCTCTTAAAATTCCTTCCGCCTCTTCTCATATACAAAACATATAATTAAATCTTAAAATACGAAGAAATATAGTACATCTTCCACATTTTGAATGTACTTTTCATTAGAACATGATCTAACAACCACTCTAGTTTATAAATAAATTGGTTATACTAACTATAACTAGTTATACATAAGGTAATTAAGCTATGAAAAATTCGTCTTGTTTTCCTACTCCAATCTCTTTTGTTTTTAAAATTACACTACAAGTAAATCTGGTTGGCAAGGGAGATCAACAATACATGTCTAGATTAGTTTATTAGTTTCTGTGGCAACGTTTACGATAAGCACACAAATATCACAGTTAATTTTTTTTTTGACGGAACTTAGAACACGGATCAAAAAAATTGGTACAGAGTTACATGGATACAAGCAGAACACACTTAGATATATGCTGGATTTTAAAATAATTTCATACACATATATACGCTGTTTTCAGCAGATAATAAGATTTTACATATTAAAAAATTCTATTTTCCCCCCCCAACACGTACAGATGAACACTTAATAATAAGAAGTCCAAAATGTATGATTTCTTGCTCAAAAATAAAGATTAAAAAAAAAAGAGAGAAAAAATTTAAAGCACTTTTTGCAACCATAAAATCTTGTTTCCTATGGATTTCTTCTCTGAAAACTACAACAAAGAGTCCTAGCTGTCTGTGGACACCGGACTCTTGCTGAGGGTGGCGGTAGTGTTGAGTGAGCACTGGCTCTGTGTTCCATGATAAAGCACCTGGATAGAGTTTCTTTTGATTCTCGGAGGTATATATTTGTTTGTCCCAGGCTGGGAAGTCTTTGCACATTGCCCATAGTACCTAAGCCCTGCTGATGTGTCAGTCATAGCCCGCTACAACAAAAATATAACATTACAATTCAATGAACTCAATGTCATTACAGCATGAAAATTAATTACCATAAATTCCAATCAGCTGTGAGTATCTTGCATCAGATGTACGTATATGAAATAAACAATTTCATATATTATCCCATCCCATCATTAAAATTTAATGCAACCTCTTTTAGCTAATTTCACAGTAAGACTGTCTTTAAATACTAGTACATCTTAAAACATATGTGTATACTTACAAGCCCCATTAATTTGAATAGGTCTAGGACTATGGCCACTGTCCTGAGTACTACTAGAGGAGAGACTTCTGGGTGAGCGCGAGTAGTGTGACCCCGTGTGGTTGTACAGGGACGACCTCTGGTCACCCAGGTAATCGTCGTCTAGGTCCGACTCGTCACTGAAACAGACACAGCAACAAATGTAATACATGTAACTGAAACAGACACAGCAACAAATGTAATACATGTAACTGAAACAGACACAGCACTGAATGTAATACATGTAACTGAAACAGACACAGCACTGAATGTAATACATGTAACTAATGCAGGCACAGCACTGAATGTAATACATGTAACTAATGCAGGCACAGCACTGAATGTAATACATGTAACTGAAACAGACACAGCACTGAATGTAATACATGTAACTGAAACAGACACAGCACTGAATGTAATACATGTAACTGAAACAGACACAGCACTGAATGTAATACATGTAACTGAAACAGACACAGCACTGAATGTAATACATGTAACTGAAACAGACACAGCACTGAATGTAATACATGTACACTTTGAAGGAAATGAAGTTCACCTAGAATGCCTAGTCACCTGCAATTTGCACTTGACTGAATCCACTCAAGTTTGAAATCAAAATTAAAGGAAGATAAAATGGATCTCAAAAAATAAGTTACCTATTTAATATTAATTCGTCATCACTTAACATGTCTTCCTCTAGGGCAGCTTGTAGGTCCGAAATCCGCTTGAAGGCTAACTTGAGATCTGAATGTTTCTGTTCAAAGTCTGCTTCCAGGTCTAGCACCTTACTCTCCTATGTTACAAAAGATCAAGTACATTTATTCTATGCAGTTATATCTGTCACATTTGTGATTTTCCTCTATTGACAAATTCAACCCAATGAAAACAAAAAGATCATTATTCTAAATTTTTATTTGCTCCTACAATCGTCATGCTATAGGCCTATAATAAAAGCTTTCGTAAATAAAATTGAAAACTTTCATTACATAAATGTCTACTATTTGAAGAAAAACTGCAAGATATTTATTCTCCTTGCTTAAGTATATAAAAATGTAAACATTCACTGTATCTGTCTTCATTTCATAAGAGTTATTCCCCTTATTACAATGTTGCAGTATATTAAGAAAAAAACCCAACCCCAAAAAACGAACAAAACAGCCCAGTTGCTTCCTCAATCCCTCTCCCCCTTTCCAAAATCACCCTCCTCCCTTCCCACAATCACCAGTAGACACTTACCAGTTCCTTGTTCTTCTGAGCGACCTCCATCTCTTTCTTCTGGGCGTCGGAGAACTCCTCCCTCAGGTCCCGAAGCTGCCGCTGCACCCCCTTCACCTTCTCCTCCGTCTGCGTTTTCTGGGTCACTAGCCCCTCCTTCTCCTCCACCAACTTGTCAACCTGCTCCTTGGTTCGACCTAATTGTACCTGTAAAGGAAGAATGGTTCATGTACTGCTTTGTATAATA
The DNA here is from genome assembly GCA_020458035.1 of Magallana ariakensis. Taxonomy (NCBI): domain Eukaryota; kingdom Metazoa; phylum Mollusca; class Bivalvia; order Ostreida; family Ostreidae; genus Magallana; species Magallana ariakensis. The sequence goes on along the minus strand of CM035814.1, from coordinate 23,726,520 downwards.
TTGAAATCACAACTTTTTGCTCTTAGTTAAACATACACATGCAATTTTCCTATTAGTTTTTTACAGCCTTTCTTTGGTTTACAGCAAAATGACCCCAGTGAAATATTGGATCAATTAAATAGTTATTATTTTTTACTAATCATTACAAATCATGAACTAAACCTCACATTTTGAGACATGACCTTACCTCTAGTTTATGTTTCTGTGAAATTTCTAGTTCTAATTTGTTCTCCAAGTCTCTTATTTTGCCTTCCAACCTGGCTACTGCTGATTTATCTACTGAATTGTCTTCGAAATTTTGAATCTTCAGCTGTAAATCTGATATCTGTAAAGGAATAAAAAAAATTCATAATCTAAAAAGACATCTTTCACAGAATCATTATCCAATTCACATCCTTCTATTAAAGATGTTCCTCAAATCTTGAAAGTGTCAAACACAACAAAGATTTCATTACAAAATGGAAACATTTTTTCTGTTGAGTCCCCCTGGCGTCCCCTTTTTTCAGTCTGTTGGTGGTCCCTGGTGTCTCTTTAAACATGGGTAATATATTTCATGGGTAATATATTTAAATATATGGAATCTCCCTTGGTGTGCCCCTCTTTTCTGTCTGTGGACTCAACCAAATGTGCCCCCCTTTTATTTTTCAATCTGTGCAGTTACCCTGGTGTGCCCCTTATTCATGGTTAGATATTTTCAGTCTATGGCGTACCCCCTGGTGTGCCTCTTACCTCCTGTTTGAGCCTCTCCCGGTCGGTTGACAGCTCCTCTATCTGCTGCGACTGCTGGGAGACCAAGTTCTGGTCCAGGGAGGCCTGCTGGACCACCGCCTTGTACTTCTTCATCACATCATTGTAGTCCTCCTCATTCTCATCCAACTGACTCTGTAACTCCGTCTTCTCTCTCAGCAGGGCCATGGCCTTGTTCTCCGACTGTATTAATTTAAAACCATGCCGAAGATAAGACACACATTCAAATGTTGGAGAGGTAATTGCTTTCAGATCACATAGCAAGTTGGAAGTAAAATTGGGTTTTTTCTGACTATAATTTAAAGTCATGCAGAAGATTAAACTGTGGTAAAAGCAATTTTTATGTTTAGAAAATCTCTTGGCATATCAAAGTAAAAACACAAAATCAATATTTAGAAAAGAAGAAGGAAAATATGGGAAGCATGAAGTGGTTAATAGTTATCCTATTGATGTACGAAAAAGATCTTAAGCTTGCAAATCTTATTTAATCTATTATCAAAGTGTGCCTATAGAGTTCAGCCTTGCCTCTGTTTTGGCTCTAAAGATGTCATCTAGCTGCTGCTGAAGGTCCTGGATCTCTAGCTCCATGGTTTTCTTGGCCTTTGTTGCAGCAGCTGCTGTATATTCTGAATCATCCAGCTGTAAAAATATCAACATTATCTTATTCTTAAAATTTGTTCTATATAATGGTCTTCCTAAATCTGAAGAGACTTGGTATACATTATATTCCATTAGATTTTACCTTAATTTTGAGAGCTATGATCAGTTGTTTCACCCAGTATTTACCTTGTTCCTGAGTGATTTGATTTGAGCCTTGCTGGCCTCTGTCCCCTGGTTCTTCTGTATCACAATCTCAGCATCTCTCAGCAGAGCCCGGGTCCTGATCAAGTCTCTCTTTAGCCTTTTCTCTCCCTCTGTTTGAAGAAAAGAAAATATTCTGCATGATTTCATTGTTTTTACAGATCAGCGATTTCTGCTGTAATGCTGAGAGCAATTTTAAACTTTAATATACATGTAGGTAAAAATGCATTAAACTGTTGAATTGTATTTACCCTTTCCTTCCGTATCTTAATCACAAACAGTACACACATGTAAATGCCTTGCACAAGACTCAGAGGACCCACATCGATTTTCTTATCAAGGCATTAATAACACTTATTTCCAAGACTCCAAACTGTGACCCACCTTTGTCCCTTGATCCTGCATTAGAACTGAGCTCCTGAATCTGTCTCTCTAGGTCCCTCTTTTCCTGTTGAAGCTTCTTTTTGTCATCATATTCTTCTTCTATCTGGTTTTCTAAATTCTTCAGCTACAAAAACATATTAATATGGTTCAAGACTGATACAGAATCAAGTATGGTAAGTGAAATCATTCCAGCAACATATCTTAGAGTTAACTCCCCTTCCACATCTCTTAATGGATGGAACATCAGTCTTTGTTAATAGGAAATATTGTCTAGATCTTTCTCCCATTCAAAAAAACTTGTTCACCTATTTAAATTAACAGGATAAATAACAGAACTCATAGTTAACCTTATATGCATAAAGTACCTACCGTTGTCCATCTGTGGGTTTTATCAGGGGGTGGGGTACCTTTTTTTGGCAAGGAGTATCAAGCTTACCTTTTTCTGCATGGAGTATCTGAGCTCCTCAATCTCTTCCTCTTTCTCCTCCAGTTCCTTGCTGTGCTGCTGTTTGGCCCGCTCTATGTTCATTTCCAGCCGAATTTTGGTCTGCAACAATAATTAGATATACATGTACACAATAGCAGGACCTTCTCTCAGAGTCAAACCAGAATAGAATGCATGTACATATACAGTTTTCATGTTTTAATTCTCTACCTATTGATACACCTGCATAATATGTGTAACGGCATACAGTATAACAGTATTTCTCTTCTGCCCGACACAAAAAGGACTTTGTTACCCAAAACTACCTGTCCATGTATTTAATCCAACTTCCACGATACATATACAGTAATTTTATAAACTGCTCCAAACCAACTGACACACATTCACAGCTTACAGTATTACAGCCTACTCCTTATTGACACAAATGCAAAAGAAATTTGTAAACTGCTCCTAACTACCTGACACACATACATAGCTTTCTTTACAGTAATACAGCTTGCTTCCTACAACTTCATACTAAATGACTTGTAAACTGCTCTTTACTACCTAACACACATAGACATTACACTGCTTTGTTTACAGTATTACAGCTAGACTCCTACCTGTTCCAGCTGCTGTATCTGTCCTGCCTGGTCATCCAGCTCCTCCTCCTGATCCTTGATCTTTGACTCCAGTTCATGCTTTGCTTTCTTCAGGGCCATCACCTACAATGTACAACATATACTGTAAGCTGTATTCAATACCAACCTTATACACTGTAAATGGCAGTTATCAATATCTGCATTACTTTGAACAGCTACATTCTATAGTTTACATTAGTCACATCAACACTGTAAATACTTTGATAACTTCGACTAGATAGCAACATTATAACACCTCCAAAAAGAATACCTCTAGCATAAATGCAACACTATAACACCTCCAAAAAGAATACTTCTAGCATAAATACTGATGGGAGACTGTGGCAAAAAGAGTAGAGTGCAGAAATTCAAATGGATGTCAAGATGATAGGTGTTATTGAAGCTTTTAAATTTCAAATAGGACACTTAATGGCTTTGAAAGCCCAAGAAAAAATATTTGATTAACTGCTCACAAATAACTATTCAGTAAACTATCATATTTACCCTATTAAATCTCAATTAAAGATTTTTCTTAAGTAAATATTCCAGTATCTTTAACTCGTTTCAAGCTTGAAATATATACTGGTAATCACAGCCAGTAAAAAATATCTCCTTCTGAATAATTCATATTCCCTTGCTCATTCTGATGATTGGGGGAAAATATCAATATGACAAGAGTTTTATGGTCCAGATACATGTAATTAGAAATTGACTTAAATCTCAAGCAAACAAAATCACAAATTCTCAAAGAACACTGCTGCCATTTCCTGTGCTAATAAAAAGCTCCATATTGACCTATAATGACTAATATTTGACCTTTGGCTTTAAACTTATCCAATCAAAGAATTCATTAAAATCTAGTGACACAGGTATTTTTTTTTTTTCAAAAACAGTACAATGCTCCTTTGGCTAAGTTTGTTTTTTTCATGAATCAGTTCTGTACAGGAACATCAGATAGAATCTGATAGAATATCCCAATAATTAAATCCTCATTGTACTTGCCTCTTGATCGGATCCTTTGGTTCCCGTCAATGTTAAGTCCATCAGTTCTCGGTTAAGTCGATCCACTTTCTCAGATTTCTCTTCGTGCTCCAATTTCATTCTCTGCAAACAATTCAAAAATCACATTACACTTTTCCACGTCTAAACATGAATAGAAGTCACAGTTTCACATAATCATCCTTTGTGTCCAAATGTCTTGATACTCCATTGATTTTTTCCCCCTCCTATCTAAATTCCTCCCTTTTTATCCTCTCAAAGTTTAAGATAGACACACTACAAAACGACCAATACCAGTTGCCACAATCACCAACTTCCTGTCAAAATGTCATAATTAAACATGTTAGCCTTACAAACTCTCCTGGCTTCCTAATTAGAAAGCTGATTTTAAAACAGCTATTTCTCATATATGTCTTGGTCCTTTCGCTACCACATAGAGAATAGACTATGGACTAGCCGTCTAAATAGATCAAACAGGCATGCACCGAAATTCCTTGTTTGCATACCTTAGCCTAAAAGCAGATTAAACACTTTTCACTGTCAGAACCAGATCATTTTTTGGAGGGGGGAGATTCAATAAAGTACAAAACAAAACAGTACACACCAGGAATTCTTCCCACTATGGTTCACATTGTAACCTGGCAGAAAATAGAACAAGCCTTTAAATTTCAACTTTCTATTTGCTGTTCCAGGCTATTAGTGGATGAACATAATAATAAAAAGGATAAGCTTAGTCTTAAAAAATCGCTCAACTTCACCTTGATTAATCTTTAAATCTCGGTTAAATAAAACCTAGTTTGCAATTAACACCTAAACATTTGAATATCTGTTTTAAATCGGTACTCTCAGGCACAAATGATTAAAAAAGCTTTTTTTTAATTTACAAATTTGAAGATTTCTTTTTTAAGAACGTTTTACCCTCCATCTAGCAAGCTATTTTTACTGATTCAATATTTAAACTCAATGGGTTCTTTCTGGTCTGAAGGTCGCGAGCAGGATTCTTATCCCAAGATTGCATATTTTGGATTACTGTGGTTCACAGATTTATACAGGACACTGACTGAATATTATCCATAGGCCTTATTCATACCAGCTCATACCTGTGTATATTACCTGATTAATTAAACACGAGTTTCATTTGTGGAAACTGGTCAAATTAATCAATCAATAATGTAGTATTCCTCTTGCCATGCATCATATTATGCAACATAAAATACTGTAAACGTACTATATTTGGCTGTGTATTCTATTTAGCGCTTTTGGCAGAATGCGGCTTCCGCTTAATCAGGTACATCGCTAAATGCCATGCATATATGTATAAGAATAGTCACATTCAGGAATACGCCAATTAAAAATACGCAAAAACGCAAACTTTTTAAAAAAACTAATTACTGCCAAATATAATACTTTTACAGTACATCTTTGTTCACTGAAAGTTTTAGGAGCTTATTTGACAGCATCAGTTTTGAAAGTGTCATTCTCGACCAGTATGCTCCATACTATTTATCAGTGAAGATAAAAGCATGTTAATGAAACATCCTGTTCTTTTCTTTAAAACACAAGTAAAGTATACAATGTATTAACATTGAGAACACTAATTATGCTTCAATGATGATACAGTACACTGTAGATAAATATAAATGATCCACTTATTAAAATGATATACATGTACCTTGTTGTTTGATGATGTACATGTACAAAACAGATTATACGTGTAAAACATACACTAGCTGTATCAAAATGATATTCTCTGCTGTCAGATGATACATGTACCAGTACATCATTAAGGTACATGAAAATGTTTACCCCTTTATCAAAATAACATACCCTGATGATATAACACGTAGCTGATACACAGTGGAATACTTTACAGTATTTTTTGAATACAGCATACAGTTCAACAAGAAGCCACAAGATCAGCCTTACCTGTAGGTCTTGTTCCAGGGTGATTTTGGAGGAGGCGAGTTGGTCTCTCTCCCTCTGAAGCTTCTCGCGTAGGTTTCTCTCGTCTCGGACCTCTTCCTGAGATTTGCTCAGCTCTGCATCAAAGCTGTGATAGAAAAGACAGGCGAATCAATAATTTACCTCCGACCAACAGGTGATAAATTACCAATATAGGGAAAAGTATCCTATTATTACTGATAGCACAAAAAGTAATTTTTAAACTTTATACTCGGGCTCTGGAACGGGTTTTACTCAAATCCACTTTGGTGTTTATATTACAGATAGCAAAAATTATGCAGGTGGCTAAATCTAAGGTATTCAAGGTAATCATGTAATAAAGCAAATAACATAATAGCAGAAATCAATGGAAAGGACAAAGTCTTCTTGTATGGATAAAAAAGACTCCAAAAATTCTATGTGCTAACTAGGACCTTCAAAATTATTTTTCTCCTTTTATAAAGTTAACAAGGATCTTAGTGCAATGTGTTTACTTTTCAACAATTCAAACTGACACTTTTGATCAAGTTCCAAAAAAACTCAGAATGTCAGCAGACAGCTTATGTTTGAATAAAGCTTAGCAAGAAGGAGACAATACAGCAAGAGCATGATTCATTCGATTTCAATATCTTTCTAAGTGGAATGCTGAATCAAATCTTTAAATATGAATTATCACTATATTTTGTAGATAAAAAGGAAGTCATTTTACAAATGATTTGCAAACATCAAAGTTATGGTATCCCCTATCACATATAACACAATAACACAAAGTTTATCTATTTTGCACTTATAATTCTAGCAATATCTGAAAAGCATATAAAGCTTACGGTATTGAAGAAAGAGCTAAACATATTCTTTGAAATTTTTTTCTTCCAGTTTTCAAAAACTGTGCAATATATAACAGATGGTCAATACTGTACAAATACCATTTATTGTCTGGTTTTCAAAACTTTCTGTGAGACAAAATGGATGGTCATTACAATATAGAGACAATGTATTAATAAAGTTAGTAGACTCTCACCGTCGTTGCTTGCGCTCCAGATCATTGTTGCGTGACATCTGCTCCTCCAGGTGGAGCTTCGTGTCCTGCATCTCAGCGGCCAGACGCTGCGCCTTCTTCTTGGCCGCGGACAGCTGTCTCCTCTGGTCTTCAGCATCCTCAACCGCCTCGTGCAGCTGAAGAAGAATCAATTTGTTTATCAATCAATAAATTAATGAACAAAAAATATTTTATTACCAATAACTTTTTTTTTTTTAGAGAGAATTTAATACTCCTACCACAAACATCTAAAAGGCATCAATTTATTAAAGAAAATTTTAAAAGGGATCGATATACTCTTTACTTTTTTCAACATTTTTTGTTATATTAAGAAAAACTCCCTAAAAAACAATACAAAGAAAAATGGCTTCACCTGTCTGATTGTTGATTTTGTATTCATGACTAGAGAGCAAACCTCAAATGATGGAGAGAGGGAATGATTTACAGGAAAAGAAAAGATGCACAGGTACTAGATATATAATATAAATTCTGACTCATTTCTGAAAATGCCAGGCACCAAGAACTGACTGACAAAAGGGGAGGATGAGATATTTTACAATGAGAGAGAGAGAGTGAGAATGAGAGTGAGAGACATTGAAGGATTTGATCAGCCTACATCAATTTAAAAAGGGCTGCCAAAGGAGTTTTTCCCTTGAGCTTATAAACTTTCCATGTGTGATGCTCATAACAAAGGGCAGCTTCATCAAGTCTTTGCAATTGAGGAACCCCCTCACTTGATGTGGATCCCCCTCTTCATACCAAGATTATAAACAATTTTGGATTTTTTATTAGATTTACATTGTATAATCAATAACAGACTGCTAGTTTGGGGGCGAATCTTTGTTTAACACAAGGTTCAAATGTTTGTACTATATATTTTTTTATATTCTGCTGCCAAGGATAATTTACTCATCTGGCTAAGGTTCATCCTCAAACAGATTGCATTTTTCGACAATAGTTTTTGTCCAACAAAAAATAAATTGATTGCTTTAAAAAGTATACAAAACAAACCATCACTTTCATCAATGATGCAGTGCACATGCTTGTCCCACTTAACAATATCTAATGCTTGTTCTCATAGCATTTTTGCAATAAAAAATAAATTGTTATGTTAAACAAGACTTAGGCAATATATCAGATTTCTAACAGCCTAATTACTGGGTAATTCTTATAGGGAATGGTTGAGTCTTCTAGGAACTCATGATGAACAAATTTTTTTTTAAGTTGAAATTCCAAAAAAATAAAAATAAATTCTAGTAATTCAATATACCAATGATAAATCTGGCAATCAGAAGATGAAAACTTCTCTATCCACAGATGACTTTCAAACCTCTTTGAAGTCCTGGGTACAGATACCCTTGTCTATATACACAGACTGCTTTCACTTCATCTGATCATGAATGGTTTTCTGCTTTTGAACCCAATTACAAGTGGGGCATGCCAATAAATATGAGCAATGACAGTAAGTAGGGGGAAAGAATGAATGAAGCATGAGGTAAACAAAATATGAAGGGGCCCTAACATCTGCTCAACATCTTAACAAGGCACACAAATGGTGGAAGTAAATGATCCACTTGTACACAATGTCGAACAGCTTCTTAGCCAAGGAGCTTGGACTGACATCTATTTGATTTGGATAAATCTGTTTAGCAAATTTCTTCTATTTGTATAGATGTATAAGTGAATGGTTTTTGTCTTGCTTAATTACCGGCTAACAGAGCATTGTATGACATTCTCTCTATCCAACATAATATCAAAGTTCAAATTTATGAAAAAATATCCAAAGTTGCAACCCAATTAAGTTTTTGCTTAAATCATTATGCCCATTGATAAAAATTGATTTTGATACCCTATCCTTTGAATAAGAAAACACAAGTTCATTTATATGAATAAGAAAACGCAAGTTGATTACTAGCATATCAGATTAATAGTGGATTATTTTGAAGCCAGTCAGTTCACCTGAGGTAAAATATGTTACAAGTGTTACATAAAAGACTGGCTGGCCTCTAAATCTACAGACCTACACCCATTAACCAGCTTTTAATAATAACCTTGATTATATTCTGCGAGTCCCAGGCCTGCTAAATCTGTCTACTTAGAGACTTAATTATAGACTGTTTAAAAATCACTTCATACAACAAGTGTAGTATAGTATGTGGTCTACACAGCATGTGATAAAAACACAATAAAAAAAGTTTTGCCTCTCCATTCAGAGAGCCAATGTACATTTATACAGGTAATTTGTGACAATAAATTGGAATCATTCAACTGGCAAGGTGATCAAATTTGTGTGGGAAAAGAAATCCATAAGAGTTTATTTCAGAAAATAAAAAACCCTGTAAGTCAAACAATTATATATCAAGCACCTAAGCTATAAGTATTCATGTCTTGTCTAGATTATTAAGAACTATATAGACAAAGAAGAAATTCTTCCAAATTAAGGAAATGCATGCATATACACTGCATAGTAATGAGTGCATTTGCATGTCTACCTTATTAATTAGCACAAAAAAGTACTACCTTTCTGAATTTGGAAAGTCTCAAATGATTTGGATCCATTGATAATATGTATACTATGTGCACGATAATGACTCAGGGAAGATCGCATTATAACCTGATCTAAGAATATCATATCCTAAATAAATAAGGATATCCTATACTTGGAGTCATAAGATCCACAAACTGTCCTTACAAACTTTCAACTTTGTATAAAAATTTCTCTTGAATCATCTTCATCAATTAAAGAAATTAAAAAAAAGCCTTCAAAATGAAAAGAAAGTCCATCTTTACCTGAATTGCTTTTGCCTGTTTCACTTCATCCTTCATTTTTGCTTTGTATACTATTAAATCAAAATCACTGGCAATACTTTAATACAATTTCCTGGGAATGAAAATGGCTAGAGAAAGCAGCAATAATTGTTCACACCACTAACCACTCTCGTCCCATCAATGGTCACGCTTGTTCATATATACTCCCGTAAGCATTAGGAGTTAAAACTCAAGAGGAGATAATCCAATGTTATATATTCAGGTACAATCATCTGTCTTGCTGCCGTTATAATCCCCAAACCATCAGCCCAGCAGAAGTCTAAATTATTTTGTAGTAAAATGAATTACACAATTTTTTTTAGCATTGGGGCCCACCCAGGGGGTACATGTTGACATCTGAAAGGCGTGACACAGAACAGTTTTGGATTTTCCAAAATAAAGTCCTCCATAATAAAACAACAGTGAGAATTTTATCTTCAGATAAAGAAACTCTGACTTTTTAAAGATTTCTTCTGTAAATGCATTTTTCATGTTTTGTTGGTTTATTTTCTTCAACTGCAAAATGCAAACAAGCTGTAGACTTCTGCTTAATGATTATTGGCAAGTGTAACATGTTCTTGTAATTTGTAACGTTATCACGATGAAACTTCTGTTAATCACAGAGTCTAATGTCCCCATTTAATCAATGAACAGCACATTTAATCTGCAGAATTTTTTTTACAAAAGTTTATCTACTTTCAAACAAACAAGCTTTCAAAGTTTACGGGAATGTATGTAACCATGAATTAAGGTACAAGTTTTTCCCCTGAAGACCCTCTTTGCAAGTCCAGATCTAGAACAGGTAATTTGTTGAAATGATGTAATGTGCACAAGCACCCAGCCCTCAGGGTCACGATCTAACATTTCCATTACCGGACAAACAACAAACGTGCATAATTGTGCAGCTATGCCTCCATATTTATTTCACTTTACAAGTTGTCTTTTCACCTTGCAGATTTTATGACTTAAACCCTATAGATCTGAAATTTTCATGTAAAAGGCAAGAATTCCCCCTTTACTTTTTACACTAAACCAACATGCTGGGTGTTACATGCTTAAATTTTCTGTGCAGGATAGAAATTCCAATTACCGCTGTGCTAATTAGACAAAGCTTCCATAACTAATTAATAAACTATTGGCTGTTTCCTAGTGAAGCTATTGATCATGGGTATTCTTGTGTATAGAAACAAAAAGCTCTCAAAACAAATATTTTACAATAACCCCACCCACCCCATGCATGCTTGAATTCATGTACAAATTATATCATATTGTGTGATGTAAAACATTTAAACTGAGACAGAAAGTTGTTGATGTCAAATTTGATTGATGTGTCAAATATAAAAACTATCTGAAATAAGAAAAAAAAATCATGTTATGTCTGGTCCGATTCATGTTTTCTATGTCAAGGAAAGAGGTTATGACCATTCTTTGTAATTAATTTAGTGGTGCATGTTGCATCTTCATTTATTCTCATAGAGTAGTGGATATTATGTGTGTTGTTATTAATGAAAACTTGTCCCCCCACCTTCTTTTTAAAAAATCACCTTAAAATGTTTAGCAACAACTCTCAGGTACTTCTATAAAATTTAAATGATAGTTACCCCCCCCCCCCCGCCCCCCATTTCTTGGTATCTCTTTAGAGGATGGCATTGAAACTGACATAAAATACATCATGAAATTTACACCTACTATGGGTAATCAGGTTTCTTACTGAATCATACAAATCAAGTCAATGATGTCTGCCTATCTCACCTGATGAACAAATTTAATGACTTACACAGGTAAAACATATCCATGAAATCATTGCATTCTCCAGCCAACCATCAATTCCATTTCATTTAGTTTTAATATGCTGGAATACAATGTTCCATTTATTTTATTTTTGGGAGTTGATTTTGATCAACTCTCCTATGCAGTTACTCAGGCAAACCGAAAGTGAAACAGTGTTTGGACCTAAGCACAAATCAACACCGCTGACAACATTTAGTTCTTGAAAATAATCAATAAATTCGATGAAATGTATTCTAAAGCATTGTTTTTCAAGGAAACTTAATATTAATAGATACATTGTAAATAGTCAGATTTTAAATGGTACGAATAACTTAGATAATTTTGTAGTCGTACATTGTATGTATTCCTACGCCAGAGTTCAATATAATCTCGTTCAACCAGACGCTCGGCTGTCTCCGTAAATATCCGACAAGCAGAGTGTCTCTCTTGCTTGTCGGAGATTAACGGAGACAGCCGAGCGTCTGGTTGAATGAGACTAGAATTGAATATTGCTTGGATCCATACAATTTCTCAGAACTATTTCGATTACTGATACGTAGTTTGATGGAATTAATTCTTTGAATATTACACAACATGATTCATATGGGGTTTTCACGAAATTTCTGTTGGAGAATTGATAATAAAAAAATATGCGTAATTCAAATACATATAGGAAACTACTTGCCATGCAAAATAATATCGTTGATTTTAAAATAAATAATAATCGATAAAATCAACTCCCTTTAGTACTTCAGTACTTTGATTTATTTTGAACACATAAAACCTTTAATTTACTATTTAGGAGACATACATTCAGTGAAGAGATGAATTTCAATACACATCATGTTCTCAAGGACATTGCATCCATAGAGAAACTTTGGAAAGGTTTTTGTACATTGAACTCACGTAAAAGCGAGATTGAGGAGGAAAACTTCATTATTTATCGATGCATCAAAATCTTCTTTGTAATTTATGACATTTTAATGGTTTTCAAGGTGGATTTCATTATCATAGTAATACATGTATCATCAAATAAATGACCCCTGCCATCTTTCTCTCCTTCCCCATAGTGAAATAATCAAATGACAACATTTTAACAAATTGATATCAATGGTGTTTCCAAAGAGACAAGTTATGTCCCAAAAAAGCATTGTTGCCAAACTGTATTATGTACATTTATCAGCAATAAAATCAGTAAATGTGGGTACATGTATTTACAAGTGCATCAAAACTTGTCACTGTTGGAAATATTTTACCAAGAAATATTACACAATTGCACAGAGATTTTTTTTAAACAGACATATGTATGTATTATTCAACATGATAAATGAGATCTCTATTTCCATGCCAGTATCAGAATACTGTTTAAATTGATTTTTTGATGAGGTAAAATGATGTAAATCAATGTGATAAAATGTTTGTGAGACAGTGTCTTTACCAGGTATTTGCAGAAAAGAAAAAAAAATAAGGAAAATTTTGACAGGAGCTTTTTTGATCATGGGGCTTCAACTTTCTAAAATAATCCCCCATTATGTGAAACTTTTTGTGTATCTTTAGTTAAAATTGAATATCCTGTAAAACAATCCCCCAATACAAACATTTCTATCTTTACAGCCTCCACAAAATAAAGACATTGTATTTATACACACATATCTCATTTCCCATTTAAACATGCATTGACACTTCCATCTGAAAAAAATGGTAGACAGTCATCTGCACAGAACCTTAAACTACATAAACAAACCAAAGAAATGGCTGCATTAACTACCAGTTCAGGTAGCCATGAACCCACCAAAGTGAAAGAAACTTCAACATGGAACTGACTTTCTTTCAACAATTCAGGTAGCCATGAACCCACCAAAGTGTAAGAAACTTCATCATGGAACTGACCTTTCTTTCAACAGTTCAGGTAGCCATGAACCCACCAAAGTGCAAGAAACTTCATCATGGAACTGACCTTTCTTTCAACAATTCAGGTAGCCATGAACCCACCAAAGTGTAAGAAACTTTATCATGGAACTGACCTTTCTTTCCACGTTTTTCTTCAGGGACTGCTCTTTCTCCAGTTCCTCTTCGTGCTGTTTCTCCATTCGTTTCCTGCTGACGGTGGATTCCCTCATCATTCTCTCGTACCTGTCCTTGTAAATGGAGTCTGTAAATCAAACAAAACTTGAGATGTACAGATTGTAAAAGACTTCTTCTTTTCGTGTGTTAATTAATGGACAGTTTCACCATCGCTAGCATGTTAGGTACTGTAAATATATTACATAATGAAGTATTAATCATATTTAAGCACCTTTTCTACAGCCCCTTGCGTGCTAATAAAAGTAAAGAAAAAAAAAACAATAGATATAGAAGCTTGGCTTTACACATATCTATTAATAAAGACAATTGCACTTAATTTTGAGCACACCTAATTTTGAGTTTGATAATTTATGTATATTTACAGTTACAAATTTCAATTTTGAATTCTACCAATGCATGTATCCAAACAAAAACAAGCCAACAAACCATCAACATACATCCTTCCCTCCCCTAAACAGAAAATTTGAAAATGAGACTGACATACCATCACCAAAATCTTCATCCATTCCCTCCATGGCTTGTGCTTGCCACAAATGCATCTGTGTCATCTCCATTTCAATCTTTTCTGCATGTCTTTTTAAGACTCCATACTTTGACTGTAATGATGAATACAACATTAATATTTTCTATGAAAAATCAGAATATTTATTTAAATCAGTATTTTCATTTTCCAAATTAAAGATGTCTAAACTACCATACTCCTTTAAGATGTTTCAACAAATTTGGTTGAAATATTTTTGATTCTAATTACACAAACACTTGTATGACAAATTCTTTCCATCAGAAAATGTTAACCAGTCCAACAATCTTCATCATATGAGGACAGCATTATCATGTCATCTTTTTTCACATCATAATAAGCCAAAACTCAAACATGATGTTGTACCTACTCACCTGAACATCTTTGAGTTCTTTGTCCAGCCGCATTCTGTCTGCTGTTTCCGCCTCCAACATTTCTGTGGCATGGGTGGCTGTGTCATGTTCCTCCGCTAAATCTGCTGTCACTTCCGCTAACTGTAAAATTATCAAAATAGAAGTCAATCTTATTCTACCATTGCATCAGCTAGCTAACTGTAAAAAATTAGCAAAGAAATATTATCAGAATTGAATTTTATTTCTATCCTTGAAATTGACACAACAATAGGAATAAACATTATGATTATTACTCATTTTCAGGTCAAGTTTATAACCCATGGAACATATATTCAAGTGAAAGGGTGGGTTGAAAAGGTGATTATTGAACCAGTGAAACACTCATGTGGATCTCTTACCAAAAATTCTTCCACATCAATAATCTATTTTCCCATATATACAAGATTTCCCCAAAAAGCATAACCAAAAGCTTGCTGAATACTCCTAAATCCAAAATAAAGAGTGTTCCCTCACAAAATTTGTCTAACTGTCAAAACTAAACCTAATCATTTTACACCTCACTCAGTAACTTACAATATCTATGGGGTGGGTCATAAGCATTCTGATATCAGAGAGCTTTAATAAAACAAGAATTGACAAGAAAACGAAATTTGCAAACATTACAGCAAACATTTCATTGAAATTTGACAATGACATTCACTTTGTTGTGTTGTGATGTAGTAAAGATTTACACATAACACATCGACTGACGACACTTACTCTGTTCTCCATCTTCTCCGACTGTGTCTTGTACTCATTTCTTTCTTTCTCAAGCTTTTCCAGTTTAGCTTTCAGCTGCTCCAGCTCATACTGTAAAAAAAAAAATTATGAAAATTTTCTCATACAGTCCTTCAATTTTAATGTCATGACATTATTAAAGAGAAGTAACTCTGGCTGTCTTCAGTTACAGAAATTTTTTCATACAGTCAAAATTAATGGGGAGTAACTCTGGTTGTCTTCAGTTCTTTAAATATTAATCACCTCTCTATTTTTGAGTTCCTCCTCTGTTCTGTGGACGTCCAGTAATGGCTGGACCTTAGTGAACAGCTTCCACCAAGACCAGTCCTTTATCAGCATCAGCTTTCTGACATTCTTCTGAATACAGCTGATGGCTATATGTTTCACCTACAATACATACATCATAGTTATTAACATCTCAGGACAACTCCAGTTTACACATTATTCATTTAAATGTTACATTATGATATTATGGTGTACTGTCCATAGATTTAAAAGTAAATTTTCTTATCTTACGTGTAAATAAATGAAGCCTGAATGATAAAAATAATCAAATAAACTTTTCAGTGTCAATGATTAGCACCTTTAATTTTTCCAGATTCTTTCTAGCTAGGAAGCCTCTACAGCTAGCCTGTAAATTGACAATTGTTCCTGTAATCTTCTCGTCTCGAGCCATCTCGAGCCTATTAAGAGCACCTGCGCGGAAGAACACCTACAACCCAAAACATTAAACACAGTTACTAGATGATGAAAGAATAGATATGTTAACAGTCACGCATATTACTTAATATAAAAATTAAGCTAAATACAAGCAGGATAGAAAGTTGTGAGGAAGAAAAAATTC
Organism: Magallana ariakensis; assembly: GCA_020458035.1. Classification (NCBI taxonomy): domain Eukaryota; kingdom Metazoa; phylum Mollusca; class Bivalvia; order Ostreida; family Ostreidae; genus Magallana; species Magallana ariakensis. The sequence goes on along the minus strand of CM035814.1, from coordinate 23,710,387 downwards.
ATTTCCAGTTTATGCAACTTAACAATAGGTTGTCACAAAATATTACGTCAAACATGATTTAGGGGACTGTGTCATATTGAATAACATACCTGACTTAGGCCAACTCTGTAGTTAAGTTTATCAATATCCAGATGATCCAGGATCGTCAATACAGCCTACAAATATTAAAAGAGTAAAAAAATGTCTGACAGTCAGATAGCATTTTTCTTCCATTATCAGTAGACATATTTTTCTGTACACTTGGGTGCACAGTTACCTGTTTCATGTCAGCGTCCTTGGAGGGCTGGTTGCTGGGGGGTAGCAGACCCTGGAACCTCTGTCTGAACTCACCAAACACCATGTTATCAGGAAAACCTGTCGAAGACCAATGAAAGGTCAGTTACACAAAACTTTCCAATTTCTTTCTTTTGCATTTATTACCGTATATGTTTGAATGTTGACCAATTTAGCAGAATTTACTGGAAAAAAGAATGCAATCTGAGCAAAACAAATCATGAATACAAAGAAAACTCTTTTTTTTGTTCATCACTAATCATAACACTTAAAATTCAGTAGGACTTTCTGTTTCTTCATTTTGCTAGTATAAAAAGCTTTCCCCCAGCTGCCTACCTTGCCGGTAAATGCGGACTCCCTCCAGAAGTTCTGCCCCCCTGATCTGGGACCGTATGAGTGGAACATTCATGAGGTTTTCATCTGAGGGCTTGTCCTGGGGGGAGGACCCCTGCTTGAGCTCCCACAGTCCAGCATTGTGTTGAGGCAGGAGACAGTGAATAAAGTGACATTTGGTTTTGCGTATAGTTTCTATAATGGAATCCTGAAAGAGAATACAAGGTCTGTTATACAATCCCTAAAACACTGAACAAGAAAATTTTTTACTAGCACTTTCACTTGCAGTTTAAATTCACAGTATCTTATATAACACCTTTTTGGGTAACTTTGAAAAACATGTGTAAAATAAATGTAAACAATAGGAACATTAAAGTAAATAAAATTTGAGATAAAGTCCTTATTTTCATCACAATTCTGAATTTCTAAACATTTTTTGCTCATAATCTCTGTACCTGACTATGCAAAAGATGAAAATCATATCAGAAAAATATGCGTCCTCATTCTTTTGCTATTCAGTTAATATACTATTTTGAGTATTTTTAATTTACATGTAATTGTAACATGAGACTTACCACTTGGAATTTGACTTGAAGACACATTGAGCGTTTTTTGAGACCAGCTGTCCCTGACATGAATGTGCGTCGCATGCTGCCCACTCTCTTTAGAGACGTTGTTCCCTCCATTCCCACAATGGAACCACTGACCATCCCAGCCACGGGGGCCTTCACTGTGTTAAACAGTTCATTGATGTGTTGCCTAAAACGACAAAAGAACCTGGCATTAAGGATGAGTGCACAATAGAGATACAGTCACATACAAAAGGCAAAATAGTTAAAATTTCTTATAATTAATAAACATTACATAGACATGTACAAACAAACAACTAGCTATAAAGTATTTAAATATAAAGTAATCTGTATGAGAGAGAGAGAGAGAGAGAGAGAGAGAGAGAGAGAGAGAGAGAGAGAGAGAGAGAGAGAAATAAGTAGTAATTACCCCAAAAAATAATTTTAGAATTATCAAATTATCATATAAAATCAGCTACATTGCTCTTCACATTGATGCATTCTTGTGGTGTACCAATTACCATTACATTCTTCACTACCTTTTTGAGTCTTGCAGGACCTGTATGGCTGTCTTGATAAGGGGATTCTCCCGGCAGCCCTTCAGCCAGCCGCTGGCATTGTACTGGACAGGGTTAGTTCCCTGGAAGTGATTCAATATGAAGGTGTTCCCTAGGGATGAGGCTTTCCTCAACAGACTGTCCTCTGTAAAATGAAACAAAAGTGGGGCTTAGAGACTATTAGATGTTAAATTTTAAAAAAATATACATGTATACTGAATTTTTTTACTTTATTGTCAGCACCAACACAATCCGAGGTGTCATTGATTCCCTGCTAGCTTGAGTAAATTTTTGCTTGCTTGACCTATTGTCTCCTTTTCACATTGCTAGCTCATTTTGGTTACTTACTGATCATACTATAATCTGCAACTTGCTTACATGCTTTCTTTGTCAGTTTGCTTGCTTATTGTTGCTTACACTCAGTCTAAATTTTAGCTGCTTTCTTTGGATTTGTCAGTTTGCTTACTAAAAGACGGCATTTGTAATTTTTGTAATTCTTTGGATCTGTGGGCTTGCATGCTTACTTTTGACTTTCTGTTCTCCGTGATGAGTGAAGAGCCTATCCATGAAGCTATCCTCGGTAGCCCCTGGAAATATGGCTTCCTCATCCAGAATCCACAGCAACCCCTTCTTATCACTCTCCTTTATTTCTTGGGAAGATGTCCTGACCTAAAAGTGAAACAGATAAAAATTATGAAATTTGTTAGATTGATCTTGTTAATAATTTTATTCCATAATAAGATGAGCAAATGGTTTTGTTACATCTTAATTCATCATTTGACAAGATTCTTTAACAGAGGAGATTTAAATATTTTAGTGCTTGTTTATAAGGAAAGTATGGTTTTCTGTGATATGATAATTGTGTGGGGAAATATGGGAACAACAAAATTTTTTATGCCTTGTAATGAAATAAAAAGTTTGTCAAAATATTTTCTTCCAAAACATAATAACTTTTAATGACAATAGAAGATAGTTAATCAATACACTGTATTAATAGTTAAGCTAAAAGACAACTTATAAGTTAACTCAAAAGAAATTGAATCAAACAATATTGACAGCTCAATCCACAATTTTACAAACAGAGATGGTAAAAGGTTCAGTGTAGATTGTTTCGCAGTTACTAAAAAAAAAATGTCAAAGAGAAAATGACAAACACAAAGGGAAAATAAAGGTCAAAGTTAGAATACAAACCAATTCATGGTGTTGCTAATTTATGAAATAAAAATAATACAATCTTTATCAAAATTAATGCTTTCAAAAGGTGATGCATAGCAAATTATTCTAAGCAGGTTTTGGACAGGTCATTCTTCTTTTTTAAAAACAATACTTCAGAATAAAGTACATTCTTATACAAGAATAAATACACTGCAAAACTTATTAAATAAATTTCTATGCAGTTGTCAACATTTGATGAGCTAAAAGTTTATTTTAAAGGCAGTAACACTAAAAAAAACACTTCTGACCTTATTACAAACCAGTGCAAAAGCTTTTTAGGTTTCTATGATCACAATGTTATTTACAGTAGCTATATACCCATCTGATTTATATAAAAGAACAAATAAAATTTTAAGTAGTGCCTGCAATTATAGATTGTCCACGCCCATCTATCAGTAAAAGTGAATTTCTGTTATCTACAGTGCAATGAGGTGACACAGGTTCCTCCACCAATCTTTTGGGGAAAAAAATTGACAAAAGTGATGTCCAACCCATCACAATTTTACACACATATAACGCGCACACCACCCAACACAGTGTCAGTGTGAAAAAGGACACAAAAATCTTGAGCTACGGACAAAAATACCTCATCAGATGCATGATGGGAATGACCATGATTTGAATGATGGGAATCAATCCCATGATGCCTGTTGCCAATAGGTTGCTGTTTGAATTAGAATGAATTAAAAGCTTGTCCATACACAATCTGAATGCAGGATTTTTTGAGAGAGAAAAAAAATCTGGCCAAAGGAGTTTAAAAGCATATACTGTATTCATATCATAATATCAGATATTATTATAATAATCAATCATAGGACTTGTAATTACCAGGAGTTGCTGGGCTGGCTTATCAATGAGGGAGACCATTGCTGCTGGACTACTGGTGACAAACTCAAAGTCACAATCAACATTCTCCTAAATATCAAACAAAAAATATTTCATTAATAAAGACACTGTGCAATAATCAGTCAGAATATAGCACATAAAGCCATATCTAGGATATGAAAACAGAAGACCTAATTTTTAAATATTCAAGAGTCGCCTAACATTGCTGATGATCAGATATCATTAAATATAACTTTGTTGGTCTACATTCTAAATCTTGGAGTAATATCAGCTGAACAGCCTGTATAAAGAGAGTATAAAAAGTACCAATCACTCTCTATTACCTGACTGTATCTGTCTTGTTGGAGGGTGAAGGTCAGCTCGTGATACAACATCTGAATCTTCTCCTGGGCGTAGTTGTAACAGAGGTCCTCAAACGTGGCACCAGAGTTACGACCACACGTCGCAGGATTCTGGAAGCCCGGCAGGTCTACCACAGTCATGGAAGTGGAAGTGCGAATATTTGAAGACATGGATCTGAAATTTTTAAAAAAAAATTATATATTTAAGAATTGAACTTAATAATTTTTCTATTGATCGACGCATCAAAGGAAAAATTGACCGAAAAACTTCCATCATTTGCTGCAAAATCTCTCCCTTTCTCTATTGAACCAATACAATTATCAAAGAGAGAGAGAGAGAGAGAGAGAGAGAGAGAGAGAGAGAGAGAGAGAATGATGAGTCATATGACGTTGAGAATGTTGACACACAAACCTGTTTATTAGTGACACTATGGCATTGAACACAGCTGAGTACAGACCAATAACAAAACCCTCCAGGGCCTCCATAGCATTAGTGTTAAAGTCACCTTGACCTTTGTCAGCTGGGCTTCCCCTGCAAGATTCATAAAATACCATCAAAAATTTATCAAATACGATTCAATTTATACTGCTGATAAATTTTTAATTTTTTTACATTAAAAATTGCATACAAAAAGCAACAAACTCTTAATTCATTTGACGTCCATATCTGATACATATATATAGTTGGGGGTATGATATACGTATGTGCATTACATCATAAAAATTTTGTGAGATTACACAAGGTATATGTCTATATGTTGTAGTATTATGATTGTAGTTTTTTGGGTTTTTTTACATTCCTTTTTCAAAAAGATATACATATCTTTGCTTCAATATTATACAATAACATGAAGTATAGAAAAATCTTTGTACATTGTATAATTACAGGAAGATAAACAATCCACAGAGAACTGCATGTCTCTCAATTCACAAAATGTGAGCTAAAACTGCATCTCTGACAATAGTAAGGCTTTGGGGGAGGTAAGCTTGGTTAGGGCAGCATTGTGAACTCAGTATCAACATAATAACTCATACATACCCTATAGGTCTACTGATCCTGCATGTGCAATAATGAGATATACCAAGATCATTACAATGAGAAACAGGAGAAGTCAGGGCATCCAAATAGAGGTACTGATGCTCATTATTTAACATTCATATTCAAGTTTCAACTACGGCAAAACATGACTACAGCAAACACACTTAATATGAATTAATACAGAACAAGTGACATTCCCCTTATCTTTATAATGTATAATAAATTCTCTAAATATAATGAATTATGTTCATTACGAATCAAAATGGCATGTCCCCTGGTGCTTCACTATAATCATGTTTTACTGTAGCTTTAAACATTAAAAGGTTGTACCATTATAAATTGATCTACCACAACACAGTTTTCAACAACTTTACAAAACAACAAGCTTTAAACAGCAATAGGTCATGTTGATCTTCTATTTCATTTACAACAGCACAGTTTTCAAAATGTAAAACTTCTGACCTTATTGAGGCAATCATACTTGGAGTACTCCTAATTTACAACAACACAATTTTTCAACAATCTTTAAATTATATAGCACCTCTTACCTCATTGAGGTGCTCCTACTGAGGGTTGAGGATCCCCCTGAGGAAAAGATCTGCCTTGCCAGCTCCTCCTGTGTGATTCCAATCAGCTGTGAGGCCTTCAGAGCTGCGGCCGGTCGGGCAAACTGTGGCTTGTTGTTCTGTCCCTTCACTGCACCAGCTACACCCAGGTGGTATATGGCGGCCAGGATGTAGCAGATCGACCTCCGCTCCTCATCCGACATCCCGATCACCTCCATGGCGTTGAAGATCTTGCTCCATGAAGCGGCAGCTCTTTGACGATCTTCATTCTTGAAAAGAATAGAGGTTCTTTAATACATGTTATAATGTTACTAATTCACTTGAATAAGTACAAACACTGCAGAAAATCTATTACAATCTTCCTATTCAACTTTCCATTTGATTATGAAAAAATATTGTTTTTGGACAACTGTCATCCAGTATCTATGTGACAAAGAATTGGTCTGATGGATACATTTATCACAGCAAATTATATTCTAATACAGGGAAAGCAAGTGCAATGTTTTCATAAATATTAGATTCCAAAAGGTTTGCTTCATATAATACATATAATTGTAAGATGGGGTACCCTTTGCAGAGGCGTCATGAAGAGGTTGGGATCTCCCAGGGCATTGAGTTGGAGTTCGTTCCGGAGACTGGAGTACAGTCCGGCCAGCATTTGGTAGAAGACGTGGAAGCTGGGTTCCCCTTCGGGGCGCCTCACCACCCTTGTCTTCTCAAACAGCATCACCTGTCATCAAAAACAACTCCATATTTTATAAAGTATCATTTTATATTTTTTTTCTTTAAAGCAAAATCTATCATTTCAGGATGCTGGTACTACATAAAATGCAAAACTGATTTACCTAACATGATCCAAGAAGGATTGTGTCAGAATGGAAAGGTTTTCAGATATTGCAATGTCAAGATTAATGAAATAAATATACGGTAGTCTGAATGAAGAATGAACAAAATTACATAGATGACTGTCAAGGCAGCATTCTCTATATTCTTTACATGTATATATACATGTAATCTTAAAATAATTTAGAATTAATATGAGAAGAATAATCAATCCTGAATTTAAGGTCGGTCGCGGGTTTAAAATTTTGCGTCCTCTGCGCAGGGTATTGCGCATTTCTGTCGTAAAACGCAAATGTAGTGTAAATTGTTCAAATATAAAGCTTATCGTGTAACGTTTTATTTAAAAAAAAATATTTTTCATTAAAATTATTTTTATTGAAATGAATCCTTAGAATAATGTTCAGAAGTATTTAAATCATTTCGCCGCTTCTTCAAAATCGACGTTATCCACGTCGGAGTCAACGTCTTACGATGACGTCAGTTGAGACTTTGACGTAACAATTGACCAAAAAAATAAACGTCGTGCATTTTTATTGCAGCGTCAATAATAAAAATTGAAAGTATAATTTGCAAAATAAATACATATGCGCGATCCTTTCATGTTCTGTGTGAGTGAAAAGGCAATTTTTTAATCTATTACAAAAGAAATTAAATTTGATTCGTAAACATCCTTTTATTCTATACTATTCTACATGTAAAATGTCTACCAATACACGTTTATAGGACCAAACTATGTGGGTGGATAGCATAAAAACCATCCGGTCAATATTGTTTTAATTTAACAAAAAGTTTACTTAAACGTTCTTCTTCCATCGCTGAAAATTAAAAGAAAATCGTATGTTTGTAATTTTTTAAATATTAAATTGAAAATGATAACCCCCTTTTTTCTATATAATCCTATATAAGATGTCGGACATGTGATCAAAATTTGAGCGCGGTAAACAGAAAAACTATCCGCTCAATTTACCGGTACTTTATATTTTGCACATAGTTTACTCATAAGTTGACCTTCCACCAGAAACAAATTAAAGGAAATCATATGTTTGAAACATTCTCCCCCGAGACTCCTTAAAGAGAAGTAAAAATATCTTTTTGAAAGATCTGAATTGTTGAAAACACTTATAATGTAATATAAAACTTATAATGTAATATAAGTTGCCACCGAGAAAACTTTTGAATCTGTGGTCCTATTAATTATGTATTATGTAACTGCTTGAAGACATTCTATCAATCACTGTTTGTTCACCTGGATGGAAGCAGAGACAATCTGGCCCGAGTGATCAAAATCCAGAGTTGTGAGCTGTCCGTATCTACTGGCATTGGTATTCAGAATGGATCTACTGTTTCCAAAGGCATCCATCAATGTCGAGATTGCATTAAGTTTATCTCCTAAACAATGAAATTTGTTATAATTCATTACCTTATTTTGAATAAGTTTTGAACAAAGGTATGTTTATTGTGGAAGCAATTACTTTGGGGGTTTTTTTAAGAAATTTTTTTTATAACAACCTTCATCACTTGTACACAAATCTTATCTTGAAACATCAAAATAAATACAATTATTCATAAGACTTTTCCAAAATGGCCATTAAGTATAAGTAATAAGACAAATAAAAAAATCCATTGTTGTGGACTTAGGAGCATAAAGAAGAAATATACACAAAATGACACATTTAATACACAGGTAAATAAAGTTTATATATGTTTCCAATGATGCAAATTTCATTGATACATATTATTAGTAAGCTGCAAGTTCATCACACTATCATACTTATGTCAATGACCACAGCCCTGTGAGTAGTTCCCGTACCTGTCAGGACGTTATTGACGCTGCCTGCTGCTAGGGTTAGGTAGGACAGGATATGTTTGGCACAGACCGACTTGCCACTGCCACTTCGGCCCATCATAATGAGGGACTGGTCCCTGCGACTGTTCAGCATGTCTCTGTAGGCAATCTGCCCACTGGCGTAGATGTGGGGTGGCATGTCCTCCTGCTTACATCCCTTGAACACATGGATCACCTGTTCAGGAAAAAAGAACCCATCAACATTGCATGTATTAGCACTCAATCGAGGAAGTTGTAATATATACTGCAGCAAAATTCATCTTCGCTATGAGAGAAGGTAGTTTTAGTAAATAGTTTAGTTTATATTATATGCATATAAACTGTTTTAATTGCATAAAAACCTTATTCGATTTGTTAACAAATCATGTTTGATACAGTAACAGAATTCCTACTGGTCAAAAAGAAGACCCCTCACTCACTATCCCACCCACCTTTTCAGAGTATATGGACATTTGGTGCATGGGATTGACCACCACCATGTTGGATCCTGCGTAGGTCTGGATGAGATCGGCGCCGAATCTCTGTCTCAAGGTGTGCAGAGTGCTCGACTCGTTCAGGAATCTAAGTGAGGCCAGATCCTCCGCTCTGTCAAACTGTGGTGGATTAGCCTACCAAATGGAAAATATGAAACATATAAATCCCAAATACTGAAGCTTGGTATATAAAGGGTACAAATGCTATAATTAAACATCAAACTTGTGGGACTCAGCTCCCTAGTACAGATTAATTTTTTCTTATGTATGTCATTTAAATAATTATTTTCTCACTGGGAATATATTCTTATTCTTGCATGTTTTTGAAATTTCTAACACCGCAAAGTAATATCAGAACCAAGGATTAAATCAAGTTTTCAGTCATTGGTACAAGTACTGATAATTAAGCTACGTCCGTACCACAAAGACTCCAGTCTTATGATGAAACAATCATTGAATCAGAACCAGAATTAGGGTAATACCTTTTCCACGTCATCCTCATCCACCTCCAGTACATCTCCACCATGATCCAACTTGATCCGGACTCGTCCCTCGGGGAGGGGGGCCATTCCGTTTCCCTTGACAATGCTGGCCGAGGCAAAGCCCCCTTTGTGAACCAGCCATACTTTTTCTGCTTCTAGCCATGCCTTCTCTGACTGTACTTCTGTTTCTGAGCGAGCCTAAAATATAATTATCAAATACATGTACATTTATGCTAAAGAAATAAATGTTTTTAAAATTAATAATTATATATGTACCAGTAATCATCTAAATAATAATTTAAAACAATCACACACACATCAGGTGAAATTTTGCATTCATGAGCACGGCTATAATCATAAATTGTTATTCTTGAGAATGTACTAAAAAGCTATCTAAATTCATTGGGAAATTAATAACCAGATTTAAACTTTGTTAGTTTAGAAGTGACCATTCAATTTATAATGACACAAATGAGTATAATCCACAGCTAACGCTGCTTGAGCCAGATTTTTTCGACCTGTCCCAAACACCTGTGTATTTGACGGACCATTCAGTTTTATATCTCTAAATGCCCCCCTCTTTAAACAGCCCATGTTTACATGGTCTACCAGCATTATGTGTCAATCAACAACACCGAAAAGCCTCAGCTTTTCGTTATTTAGTCCAGAAATAGTGTGATAAAAATGCTATGTCTATGTGCTGTACGCTTTTCAGCTTGATCTTATAAAAAAAGCATGTAATTTATGTTGTTAGAAAAAGGCTATTTGACATTCAGCTTTGAAGCATAAGCATGAATATACGAGAGGGAAGAAGGAAAATAATACTAAATGCACCGCCTTAAAATCTAACATATGAAGGCCTCTACAAAAGATTTATTTCTCTATAGTATCTTTTTTTAATGCTGGTGTATTCAATTGGGAAATGATTGTGGTCCTTAAGGATTAATGCACTCAATTTAACTTCTTATCAATAAAATGTCAACTCGGATCTTGCCAAGTAGGTGCAAAAAATTGATTTATGAACAGCAAATGATCACCAAGTCTGAACATTGGACAACAAATTGGCAGTCTGCCCCTTTAGCACAGAAGTCAGCAATACAGAAAAAGACCCTCCTTAATATACAGTCGTCTCTCATTACATATTACATACACATACTCATTCATAAGAGACCTCAACAAAAAATAAAAACCTGCTTGTACACTGTGAGGGCTGTGGTGTCAATATGACAGCGAGGTAGTGATCCATGGCCACTGCTATAGGTGCAGTGATGACAAATGCCGACAAATAGGTATGTAAAACTCTGTCATATACACCAGTCTCACCACAAAGTTGCAACGCAATATCATAAGACCGAGAAACTATCTGGGTTTTTTTTTTACATACAGGTAGTAAAGATATCAGACATGCCATATATATTTATTGTTCACTTAGTTTACATTTTCCCTACTAGTATTGGTCTCGATGCAAAATAGCCTATAGCTCTTTTCTCCAGGAGGTGAAGCTCAAAATACTTATAAACCACGTGTACCAATGTTCATAGGGGTGAAAGATACTAGATATGCATTTTTTGTTAAGTTCAGTGCATGTATTTGATATATGGCCTAGCTTTACCCCTCAAGGATTCCAACACAAATGAAGGCTTAAAATACCCTGAAGTCTTTAAATCAACATTCTTTCAAGTCAAACCAAGAGGAAGATCTCAAGGACATACCTACATAATAGGCCATGTTAAGAACTTCAGACTGTAACTGACAATTTGGAAAAAGAGACTAAGAGAAGATTTAACATTTCATCTCACATGCTTACCTTTACAGTAACTTTACTTGTTGGAGACTTCCGTTTCAAGGAATGATGATGATGATGATGATGATGATGATGATGCATGTCTTAATTAATTTACGTTTCCACAATATATTTCATAAAATTGCATCCAAAATTTTTTAAAACTTAAATCCATTTATCCTATAGCACAAGACTTAATTATCAACTCTATGGAACGAATATGTGTACATTACATGTAAAACATGTAAATGTAAGGATTCACTTCACTCTAAGCTTATGGAAATACTTCCTCACAGCAAGTGTTATAATAATGCTTGTAAATCAGCATACTATATGACAATCTAATCATTCGCAGGAGCTAGATGGTGATTGAACATTAATCAGAATAAATCATCACAGAGTTCACAGTCCCATTCAGAAATATAGTCCTCATTCTTTTAAAATCCATTCAACACTCATTAAAAATCATTTAGCAAGTCAAATCCTGCTTCACTGTGACAAAAGAATATAGATAATAAAGAAGTTCACTCCTCTGTCTGTATTCAACACCATACACCGGTATATAATAACCACAATGGACTTCCAACAAAAAAGAATGTCTCTCAGCAGTAGATAATTAATTTCCTCAATTTTCAAATCTCGCAAAAGGGAGAAAGAATGCACGAGGAAAACAGAAAAAAATTAGTAAAATATCCTGTCTGAACACATTTAAAAAAAAAAATCTTTACGACGAAAACATATATCACAATCCCCGAGGAGGCACACGTCTAATTTTTTTGGCACATGCCAAAGGGTTTCAGTCAACACTCCGAAGGCCAAAAAAAAAATGTTCAAGTCTCTTCAATGACAAGATTAAATGAACACAGCCTCATTAATTATGCCGGGGTGTATAATGTCACCAAGACACACATTTACAAATAAACAGCAATTGCTGGTCAGTAAATATCCACTACAACGCAGACTCTAACGTTGTAGGACTATCATAGCCACACCACAGCTTGGCTGACATGCCCGTTACAGATCGAGACCCCCGAGCACATAAGCCGACGTCTGACCAAGCAATGGTCACTTGATTTTGCCACCTACACTGTGTTCGTGTGCTCAAAGGTAAGAAGTCTATAGTATCAATATTGTACAAAGGGCTGCAGTATTTACAAGTGACCTGCAGTATTATTGAAAAGTAAACTTATCTTCTTTTTTTTAAATGGATTGATTTAAAGTCTTCGTTGTTTACCTTGCGGAGCTTAAGAAAAACTTTTAATTTCACTCAGATTAAAAATCAAAACCACTATCTTAATCCTTCAGTCAGGCCTGTTTAGGGAAAAATGATTTCAAAAGGAAGTATGCCGGTATTTTTCCAAAAGTAAACAAAATATTTCTAACAACTGACTCAAATTACAATAAGTATCAGAAACAGTTGGATTTAACTGTTTGAAGTTAAACACCATGTTTTCACAGTTAAGTATTTTATTTACATTTTATCTATATGTATGAATTTTTATCTATAAATAAAGGTTTTTATCAGATTAAACCATATTTATGAATTTATTTGAATACTTTATTTAAATCACCTTCCAACTACAGGCACACAGAATTTAAAAGGAAAGAAACAGTTGCTTTTTGATAATATCAATTTTTGCAGATAATAGTGCTGCCCCTGCGAGATGAAATTCATGATTTTAAGAACTTTAATGAACCGTTCATGAAGTTTCATGACATATTCATGACTGGTTCATAACTGGTTCATAAAGGTGGTTCATGAATTTTATTCATGAATATATTCTTAAAATGTAATTCATGAATAAATTATGAACATACAAGAATACAGGAAATACCTCTATATAATTTCAAATACTTTTATAAGTTTAACACAGTTTAATATTCAGAACATTATATGTTTTAAAAATTTGTATACATCTCAAAATATTATTAAAGCATAGTCTTCATGAACATTTATGAATATTCAAACACCTATATTAATGTGGCATCTTTAATTTTGAAAAAGAAAGGTGTTATTTATTATAGTTTCATTACTTATTTAATTCTGTAAACATGTAAATTCGTTGACAAAAACAAAGGTGAAATTATTTTAAAATTTGCGTGTTTGTTGGAAAAAATTTTTTGAATACCTTGATTTCTAACTTGTTTGAAGTATATCAAGTTTATTAAAGACGTGGTCGGTTGTCAGTCTATCATAGAAGTATATATACACACAAGACGAAGTGCGTCTGTTTCTGGAAGAACGACAGGGAAAATGTTCCAAGCACATTCGGTTGAAATTTGGACCCCGTCGAGCCATTGCGGTTTATTTGTAAAAGGCATCACTGTTGCACACATTTGAAAGCAATTCATTCTATGAAGTTACAAATCCGTTGCGCAAATATTTCGTTGAGATCTTCCAACCATGCATTTATGATTAGCTGTAAAAACTCCGACATCTACGCTCCGAGTTTCAAGGAGTCCGCCATTGTTTATGACGTGTCATGTCGATTCGCCTCCGTTACAAAAACACACTGATCTTTAATATGTCATAAACTTAATGTCAAGCAAAAATGAAAATTTTACTGTAAAACATTAATGCAAAATTATAGAAATAAAGTATGACAGAATATTAAATTGAGTGTAAATTATTTTTTCAAGTTCCATAACCTTGAGGGGTTCAAAAACGGAGGGGGTTGAAATTCAACAGACACAACTTGTGTAAACTAAACAATATTAAATCGTACGTTTCTTCAATCTCTTATTATATAATAATGAAACTTTACCACCTTAAATATAGTTTTATTTAAAGATATTTTTTGATTATTATTAACATATGTTAAAAATTATTTAACCAAATGAAAAGAATCTCAGAATATACATTCAGCGAGTTGTTTTGATTCTACAACGTCACTTCCGCCCAGTGATTACGCATTTTATTTTGAATGAAAGCAGACGGATCTTCCACATGAGCGTTGGCATAATTTTAGTATGGAACATGCAAGAAGATAATGCAGCAGATGTAGTTCAAAGTAATGATATTAAAGGTAATTTGGTATGTATATATCGAAATAAACTTTTATGTAAAGGAGTCAAAACGGAAAATTCAGATTTATTCGCTTTTTTCAAACATTTCAAAATGGCGGTTTTTAATTTGTAGTGAAGTTCTTGTCTGACTAATAAGTTTAACTACAAAATTGATAATAACTTACACGTTTGATATACCTAAACCGGCGCAGTTACAAGATAAAGTTATATATAATGCAGATGTCATTTGAGTTAATGAATACAAACTTTTTTTTACTCTAGAATTATACAGAAAACCCAGAATATTAGACAGCCCTAAAGATAGTGATCATGGAACATAACTTTCAGTAAGTAATAAATAAATGCTATTGCAAATAATTGAAAATTTCTAATAAAATGGCAATAAATTTTTACAGATTTGAAAACAGTTATGGTTTCATCTTGTTTTCTTTTTTCTGCAATATCACTTTTTCTAGGGTAAGCACTCGCACTCGTGCATGCAATTTCAGCGTTATCTTATTTGATAAAAATATTTGAATTAAAAAATGAATTATATGACGTGATTAAATGATTAGTTGATGTTTCAAATGACTGTGTTAAACGACATGTCATAATTATACTGCTATTTGTCATATTATTTTTTACAGTACAGAGGTACGACTCTTCTGCCACCAAAAGAGCTATATCATATGTGAAGCCTGGGAAGAATTGCCACCAAGAAGAATTGTCACCAAGACAAAAATAACACTCAAGTTACTCTGGGTTTGTAGAAATTTTTTTTAAAGGATGAAGCATTTTACCTACCATGCAGTAAATGCACCTTGCAATATATGGCATACAAGTGAAATCAATATGCGCAAAGGTAAGGAAAATGCAACAAAGCAAGATTTCATAAAGGACATATTGATAGTTAGCAACTAGTTATCATATTCTTATGTCATATATTTCAAATCATCGCATATTGGGATGTCAATTTCTAATATTGTAACATTTCTTTAAAGCTAATGAGTTCAGTATTGATATCATTACCTGTTGTTTTGCAAACTTTATTAAACTTGCTGATTATTTAAAGTGATAGTCAGTACATAAGAATATTATGTGATACTTTAGATATTGTCTCATTATTCTTCAATTATAATAAAGTATTTTATAGTCATTTTTATATGAGATTTTACTTTTTTATATACAAAATGTAGTAGGTAAGAATTTTCATGAATAGTTCATGAATTTTATTTATGAATAATTCCTGAATAAAATTCATAATCTTATTCATGAACAGTCCATGAAGATTCATTAAACTTATTCATGAACAGTTCATGAAGATCCCATGAACTTATTATTGGACATTCATCAATTGATGAATCTTCATGAATATAACTGTTCATGAATTATTCATGAAAAAGTTTGTTCATGAATATTCATCAACATTTTCTCATGAACAAAAATTCATGACTTTAAAATGTCCAATAATAAGTTCATGGGATCCTCATGAACTCTTCATGAACATTTCATGAATAGTATTCATGAATTATTCAAGAGAAAATCATGAATTGTTCATGATCATCTCGCAGGGGTAGATATCATACAACAAGGAATATTAAATTAATAAAAAACATGAAGTTGAAAATCTTATTGATATCTAACAAAATTATCTTATACTTTATTGATAATTATAATCTGTGTATCATATAGAAATATTTTTTAATACAATTCAGTCTACATGCAATCATTTATCATTAAAATCAAATTAATTTATAAATCTGATAAAACATGTACATTATACGTGCATTTGATATCTCCAAGTCCTAAATATTAATCATTTAATAGCAAAAAAAAAGGGGGACAAATATCAATTAAGGAAAGTCAACAGGAGGGGAAGTATTTAAAGTTTTCAAAATTTGATGAATTCAATGAGAACCAATATTGGAACACCAACATATGTGTATAATCACAGATTAACTTATCAATCTCTCTCATCCCCAACTCCATGTTAGCTATACCTGCACATTCATCTTTCTCAGCTGTCACTGCCGCACATCACAACATCAAATCTCTTGTTTTAGAGGCCACTCTGACAAACTTTTCTAATGGACAAAAGGAGTACACCACACAAAGTAACACATAGATCAGCATGTCCAAAATAAAGTGGACCACCATTTATCACCTCCTTACACAGAAGAGGCAGGTGCTAGTCCTGTCGAACAACCTTAATAAGATAACCAGTTTTTGTGGCGCTATAAAGGACACGGGATTGTTCATCATTACTTCAGTCGAGAGGATTCATATTATTGAGGAACCAGTGCATTTATGTCATGCTTTCCTAAACTTTGTACAATTTTAAATTTGGATGACATCTTTCATTTCTTGGGGTAAGTTGATGTTAAAATATAGAATATTTTTGAAGAATCATTGTTAACATAAAAGCCAAAATTACATTTCTAACCCTAATTTTACTATGAAATACTAAGTCTTATACTAAGCATGATTTACAACTGAGCTGAAAAATAGTTCGTAAAAATCCATGGTCTCTTTCTGAAAAAATGGATCCCAACAAAGCCTGTTTAAGTTGATCAGAAAAACTGCTGAACAGATTTTCACAGATACTTATTCAGAATAAACAGTGAAAGAACTGATGTTTGATTTGGTATAAAGCCTCTAACATTTGCCCAATTACCAAAATCAATATTTTTTGAGGGGGTGTCAGTAGGTTAGAATTTAACACATGCAGTTCTGTATTTATTAAATGAACTCATATGATCTCATTTCAAACTTCATATCCTTCACATAGTAGCTTCTGTTTAATGTCTTAATTGCAGGTTAAATTTAAAACCAATACAACTTCTCTTGACATACCCCCCCCACCCCATTCTACTTCTACCATTTCTAAAAATTCACAAAATTTTCTGTCAGCATCCTTAAAAAGATGTAAAAAAACCTTAATAAAGAATTAATTGAAATTTTTCCCTGTTAAATTTTTACTTTTCAGTAACATTTTATACCAATACTGGTATCTGTTTAGCTGATGTATTATGCCATCCTGCTCCCCACCCCTCCTCATAACACTGCCACGTACGTACCACCACCACCAATTTGATGTGGGTGGGCTACGTACAACTAAACAACGAAGAAATATCAGTACTACTGACCCAATTTCTCTTTCAATACACAAAGTTCACTGCTCATGACTTTTAAATTCATCATTCTTAGAAATTTTATTCAAACTTTCCAATTTATGCAAATATATTCACCTAAGTTCATAGAGACTTTTTATGATGTTATTTACCATACATCTCCTCAATTCACAATTCACGTCAGCAATGAGTGATTTACAGGGGACAGTAATTCATTGAAAAACAAAATATTTCTCAATGGTTCAAATAAAATTTGTAACATTTCAATAATTGAAAAACAAATACAAAATTTTTTGAAATTTTAAGAATTTTTCACAAAATGTATTGAACAAAAATATTTCATAAATATTTTTTGACATGATTTAGAAATAATATTTATATCCAATATTGGAGTTATATTGTGAATCAGTTTCTATCGAACTAAGAAATGAAACATTCCAGCTGTTTGTCACCATGCAATTGGTGATAACATAAAAATTATTCAAAATGTTGCATTACTGATAAAACCCAGGTTTTTTGAGTGTACTTCTTATTACCCAGTTAGCCTTACAGACAGATCTCCCCTTCAATCATTCAACAATCAGGATAACCATTGATAAGCAATGAGAAAAAAATCATGTCAGGGTCTAGCTGCAAAATACACTGAAACCTCTGAGACAGCCCAGCCCTTGTAACATTGTTTGCTCTCTATGTATCAACAGTGTAATAGAACTGAAACTTGATACTGAAAGCCATCATGTAAACTTTACCAGGTATTCAGACATTTAAGGTCATTCAAGTCCATTTTTTTAAAAAAGAAATTAGCTTTGGATCACATTCAAATATTAGCTGAAAAATGAAATGAGAAATTCACATGCACCAGATAAAGGCTGAGGGTAGAGCATAAACTAGTACTTTTTAAAGTATTAAACCTGCAAAAGAATAATTCTTCTACATAATTCTCTCTAATTGTCCCTAAAACATACCTCTGGAATGGCAAAATGTTCATCAACTTTGTACATTTGAATGATCTTATCCAAATCCAAAGAACTGGTTGCTGCATTCAAAATGGGAGCAAAAGATGTATAATCTCCAGAAGGCACTCTCCGTTTACTTGTTCTACTTCCAGGGATGGAAGGAGACTTTAGATCTCTTCCACTTCCAACACCCGATCCACTCTCTAGTGGAAGATTGAGACTCCATCTCTTGTTAGGTGGATCTGAGCGTCTTTTTCCACCTCTCCTTTTCACCACAACCTCCCCACCTTCTGGACTATCCTGCATGGAACTCATATTTTCCACCTTTGGATGTCTTAGTTTCACTGAATTTTCTACCTCTGGAATTTTCCCATTGGAATTCAAACCTGCAAGATTGTCATTAAAAGAGACAGTTCTATGCATTCTCTTCTCAACTTCCTCCTGAGTTGCTCTAAAGTCCTCTTTTGAAATTGATCTTTGCATTAGCTGCCTTTGGTGAAGTTCACCACTGGTGCTTCTATTCATTTGGTTGGGCTCAACAGACGAAGTTTGAGACAGTTTCTGTTTTGATCCTTTATCAGACTTCAAATCAAATGTCACACTAACACTTCTCTTCATTTCTGGATTTCCTGTATCCATAGCTCCGCTGCTACTTCTCTTTAAGCTGGATGAAATGGTGCCTCGACTTAAGTTATCCCATTTGGATTTTCCGCCATTTCCTGGAGATATGGCTGGAAAATCCATTTGTACATTTTTTAGGTCATCCCCATGTCCATTAGATTTGTTCTGCAAGGGTAGTCCTTTAGGAGGCTCCGATTTCCTTCTGCTTCCCCCTCCCCCAGAGGTAGGTGTTTTTGGCCGTTCGAGATGAGTCTTGCTTTTGGCAGTATCTCCCTTGACCCCTGATCTTCTTCTTTGTGAATTTGAGCTCATATTGGTTCAAAGAAACTTTCTTCAGTAAATTCAAAATGTCAAATTTAAAAAAAAAACCAAAAAAACACCACAATCAAAGTTAAATCAAATGACAAAAATTGTCTCTTGCAAAGCTTAGTTTAAAATATTTTTCGAATGTAATTCCACACCGATCAATGGTTGAACTCCGATTTCAAAAGGATGTTCTTTACCGTACCATGACACCTTTACATTTGAACATACCTTTTGTTCCACTAGATATGTAAATGATAAGAAACCCCGTATGAATTATGCCACATCAAACCATAATGAATCCATGAAAATTCATTTGTCACACTTTTACTTTTAAAAAAATGTAGAAGCTCCAGAGATGTTTATGGTTGTTGATGGTTTCCCACTCCAGTGCCCTATTAATATCTCCGGCACACTGTGGCCTCACAATTTATCTGTACCAGAAGCCCCGATTTGAAGAAGCGCCAGATTTTAATCCCCGGAAAGGTAAAATGGTAGGTAAGAAGCACCTGAGTGTCAATAATTATCCCGATACTTGTAACAAGACGGGGCTTTGTTTAGAATCATCACATACTATAAGGTCTTTGTTCAAGTTTACCCCTACTTATGATAAAAGGATCTTTAAATTATGTGGCTAATGCATTCCTCTTCTTACTATGAAAGGTAATAGGCATTCATCTTCCTTCTGTGTGTCTTTTTGATGCAGTTCAACCTTGTCCTAGCTTCTTCTGAAGGTCAGCAAAAAAAAAAAATTCTAAAGCTATTAAAATAGCTGCTTGAATTAATTTGGAAAGCGGGACACATGTCTTGATTAATTAACATATGTCTTAATTAGTCAGTCTTCCCACAATAGTGACACAGAAATGTGCACACATACAAAACTATGTGCATATAAAGTCAGTATAAAAAAAAATTAAACTATGATATAAAATAACTTTTCTACTCCAGCCTGCAGTATGTGAATAAAAACAGTCCAGGAACTTTTCAATCTGAAACAAAATGAAACACGGCTAAGTTTCTGATTTTTGTTAATATGTATTCATTAGCACGAACACTTATTTCTCCAATTACACAAGGTTGAGGACTTGAAGGTGTAGTTTTTCCAAAATCAAGTCGGTTATCTGTCAAATCACTCGTGCTAAAACTCTCCACCAAGTCAAAACGACATGCACGTCTACTTTCCAATCAGCACTCCACTAGATAAAACATCCGCCAATTTAAGTATCCATTCCAATATAGATTAGGTCCAAGAATGGTCAAATAAAAATTTTCCAATATAAACCATCGCCTGTCCAAAAAGGTTTCAGAGAAATAAGCTTGGAAATGGTTGAACAGCTCGTTCTGTAACACAGATTGGCTATGTTTACATCTTCACACTAAACCTGGACGAAAGGGAGGGAAAAAAAGAATATTTTTCACGCTTTTATCTTTTCAATGCAGAGTTTGTAAAAGTTTGTTGAATAGGTATGGGGGCTATTATCTTCCCAATACTATGAAGTATGAATGGTGGATAAAATCTTAAACTGTCAATCGCCTATATATTCAGGGGATACATTTAAAGGTGTGTGTGCCAATGATCACTGATCCATGTTTCTTGTGTATTCTCCTGAGCCTCGGCCAAAGCACCTGCTTTCCCTTTTCTCCATTAAGTCCACTCAAAAGGAACTCTAGCTAGTCTCCTTTCAGATTTATCCAATGGGTTCAATGAAATAACAGAATTTAGGTCCAAGGGATTTGCTAATGGGTCAAATCTTCTTCAAACTGGTCCACAATGTTCACAGATGCAATGCTTGGTAACTATAATCCCAGACAAGTACTACCTGTCAGTGACCATGTCACCCACAATAACTTTTTATCTCGGAATTTTCCTTTTTCATCCTTTGATGTCCACCAACTTCACAAAAAAAGTGACCTCATTTCCACTCTGAAAGTAATTAATGACACAGGTACGAGGGATATGCAGTTAAAACCCAACCTGGAAGTGAGGCAGACTAGCACCTTAATAGATAATTTGGTCTCCTCCAAAAAAGTTTTTTCTTCAGAAGGACTACCACCTATTGAATCAATAAAACCTTATTTGCACAAAATATCAATGTCTGTCGGCATCTAGCTGTCCCTAAATCACCAGAGCTATCTATATGTAAACACAACTGAAGGGTCCTCCGTACAAAATTCCTTCTTCTATCTCAGGTGTTTCTGCAAAGTGTCTCGGAACACAACAAAATCTGCCTTAGCTCGCTCCTTAACAATACTATCTGATGCTTCGATTGAACCTTGCAACAATACTTTGAAACAAAATAGGCCTCAAAATAACAATTAAGTAATTAAAAAACATTCTGCGATTGCAATCAAAAACATCCGAAAAACTAAATATGCTGGGTCATTACGATTGAGATTGCATCCATCCATTGTGGCGTTCTTTCTTGCAATATCTTTTTTCTTGAATAAAGCCACTGTCTTGGTCACTGGTGGCCACACAATATTCCCCCTGTGGGTCAAATAGAACAGCAAAAGCTTTTTGTAAATGGCTCAACATGTAGTTTTCTACATCGAATAGACCATTAGCTGTGAAGCATGACAGGACATACAATGGGTTCCAAACACTTATTCAATGTTCACAGTGTGTAAGCTTGGTCTTGCAGCAGTGTTTGCCAGTTTTCAGCAAGAAGATCTCTCAATTATTCATTTTTATTTATACATGTACTGCAAAATTTCCTTTTGATTGCTTTCAAGAGTTATCTATCTTTACATAAATCTAGACTTTGAGGTAGTTTAATTCATATCGTAAAACAAAAGAGTATTACGGAAAAATTAACCTCATGTGAAATAGTTTGCTTTAGACTTTTTTTATGCATTAGTAATAACAGCAGGCAACAAATCCGAAAAATATTTCTACAACATTAAGCAATTTGCACCAAGCCTCTAAACTAGAACATGGAACCTGATGTAAAACAAATGACCATTAACTGTTAAAGCTGGCAAAACTCTGGCAGTTTGCAGTTCCAGATATATTGCAAATACATGGTCTTTTATCAGACTAATCAAGAGACGTGTTTGCTAAATCTAAGTACAAACAGATTGTTACCCGCTCTGACGATTACATCACAAGACAAACATGGGCTGACGTGGGTCCAGGGACATATTTCAACTGCCCAGGAACCAACATATTATACCATGTTTAAAATGAAAAGCATTGGATGCATTCGTAGGGAAAATAATTGTGTGGAAACAGTAAATAGATGTGTAATTCTTGGGTAAAACTTTCCAAAATATTGAACTATGATTAGCTTATCTAAAGACCAATAAAGTTAACCTGTTCATAATTTCTTTTTGTCAACTGAAAAAAAGAAATACTCTTTCACCACAACCTACTTCAGAGCTGAAAAGCCAAACATCCAGGGGTAGAGACAGCTGGATATGAAGACAATGTAATCTCTGAAAACTGTTATGTTAAATAACAACCTATATTAGAAGTATAACAGTTTAAACAAAGTAACATCTAATTAGGTAACAGTTCAATAGCAGAGAGAGAGAGAGAGAGAGAAAGAGAGAGAGAGAGAGTTTCACTAATTTAAATTCTACTAAAAAAAATTTAATTCACTTCCAAACAAAACAAGGTCATATGGCATCTACCAAATCCCTTACCTCTGAGAGATATACCTTGAATGAAGAAAATTCAATATGATGTACTTTTAAAATATGTCACAAGAACATTTGTACCAATATCATCGTTTTTGTTTTTTAAAAAGCAGCCAGGTTATTGCAAGCAATACATAGCAAGATTAGCCAAATATTATTTATTTATAATTATTCACACAAAAGTAAATAAATTCATGCATATTTTTATTATTGATATACATGTATAGAAAATTTTTACATCCTAATATTTTGACCCTTAAAGTCTTCTAGTCTTACTTCCTCAATTTTTTTATTAAAAATATATATACATGTTAATATTTTACATGATTCGATTTTAAGTTCTTTATATTTATAGTTTTAGCAATGACATGGTCCCAGGACTGTAGAGAAAATGAGTTTAAAGAAAAATTCTCATATATAAAAAGAGCAAGTTTTGACTCCTTCGATCACTACATAAAAAGACCTCAGAGATGAAAATCATTCCATACACCAGACTAGGAGTCTAAAACGGGGTTCCCTTAAGCCAACACTGCTATCAAGCTATAAAGAGGAGCAAATAAAGGGGTGGGTATGTGTTTTCATTCCTTTCATATATCTCCATGTAAGAATAATTTTCACAAATGAAAATATTTGATGATAAAAAATTCAAAGAGATACAATTAGCCAAATCTTGGTTTCAATTTAAAGGCTCCAAATTTTTATCAGCTTTCTTGCATGTTTTAATGCCATTAAATGTAACTGGATCCGTTTCCACACTTTCAATGGAAAGGAAAGAAGTGTGAAATTACAAGTAGTTGAAATATTTAGTAGAAGTAAAAAAGAAATAAAGAATTGAAAATGACTTGAATTTACCCAGGTACATGTAATACATTAAATAGTGAATGTTTCTCTACTATTCAAAATATTTGACCAATGGCTATAATACATTGAAATTCCTATCCATATAGCATTTTTTCTTTATTTCTCATCTTAGGTAGTAAATGCTATCATACTCTTTGTGTACAATATGTACAAGCAGTAAAAAGTTTCCAGTATCTATTCAAACCTCATTCTTGGCACTCTCTTCTCTCAACCCCTCACTTACCCACCCCCCCCCCCAAAAAAAAAATCAATAAAATTTTCCTCACTTCTGTGTATACATACAAGGTACATATATTTATTGTGTGATGATATGCAAAATAAAAATTCATTTACCTTCCTTAGTCGCTTTACATGATTCAGATTGGCAAGGTTAGCCTTCAGTCTGGGGCTGTGTTTCGTGACAATTGCACTCATATTTCCGAGAATTAAAAACTTAATAATAATATACCACTTCTTTTTAAATTATAACAAAATTCCAAACTGCCTCTCCTTGCAATGCAGAAAATGTCTCATAGAGTTTTTTTTAGATTCACATCACTAGTATATTCTCCGACAGCTATCTCAGAATAACTACATATTCTCAATTTTCTGAGCAAGATAGGGAAGTACTCATTTCACAATATATATCACTCATCGTGGACATCAAAACCCCCTCTTTCACAGTAGGAAAATAAATAACTGAAATTCAATTGCTATTCAACAAAGCTTTTCACAATACATTTATATACACCACTCCACTGGCTCTATATAGTACTAACTTTAACAGATATGAAGTCCTGTTAGATTAACAAGTACATGCTCCAATTAAGACATCTCTTTGGAACAGAGATTCTATCTATACATATACATTCAGTGAAAATTCTCCAGCCAGATAAATCTGAGATAAAAACTGGAACAACTGTAAACTTTGCAGGCCACAATGTATTGTACAACATCCAATAATCCATTCTACGTCCAACACACAATAAATTTCTTCCTCCGACTCCTAACAATACAGGTATTGAATCATGCTAAAATTGTAAGTCCCACAGTGTCAACACACATTCCCCTTTTGAAGAGAGGGAGAGAAAGAAATGCAGCAGATACAATTGCAAGAAAAATCCTGTCATCGAGATCTCCGCTGGCCTTAGAAAGTTTACCGATTTGTAAAAATGACTGGGCCAAGTCAATGAGAAAACACTTTTAAAATCCTTTTTGCCTCCTGGCAAATGTTGGTAATCGGATCTTCATCCAGTGAATAGCTGATTTAAATGATACATAATTATCTGACAAAACATTCTTATTAACCTTTTTATATGATCAAAGTATATCATTACCCTTAACAAGAGGGAGGGATGATATACCTTCCTAGCTTAACACATAGATTTTGGAGTGTAAAAGTAAAGTGTCTTAAATAACAAACTTTCAACCTCTCTTTTGCAGTTGCCGAGACTAAATCTCAATGAAAAATATATACCAGTACAACAGAATAGAAGCAACAATTATGATAGGAATAATTAGCTTAAAGTAAATAAATTTAAATCCTTACACAGTTGAATAAATCAATAATTAAACATTACGAATCAATGAGAAATGGAATGGAAGTTTTTATTCCATTTGTGTCTTCTTATTTAAATGTCACACCTCCAGTGTTGAGCATAGTTTTTTTTAAGGGGGTAAAAACTCAACAAACACATTTACAAAAGAAGGAGAAAGACTGCTTCTTCAATGTTTTATAAACTTTGAGGAGACTTGAACATTAATGTATTGATAGCCATGACAGAATCCTGTCTCGTAACTAAATCTAGGCGTAAGGCTCATTTAATTTTATGAATATACATGGTCTATCCCAATATACAAACAAGCTTCAGGCACATTTTTCAAATTCAATGAAGTGATTCAGAGTACAAGGAAGACAACTCTAACTTCCTCCATTAGACTTTTAGGAGTAATTTCCCTTTACACTTATGACAAGATATCTTTTTTTAAAGGCTCCAAATTATCACATATACCTTTATTGTTATGATATTCATAAGCAATCAATTTGAAATCATCTTATTATTTAAATTGAGCTTTGGCAAAGAAATAATTGATTCAAGTGGCTACCGGTATAATTGCCCAACAGAAAATCATTTTAGTATCAAATATTTTATGCTGTTAATTTTGTGAATTTTCTGATTTAAAGCACTCCATACAATTGTTTGAAATCTTGTCTGACTGATTAGAATCTATATATGAATAAACTTTTTAGGTGATTTAACCAAAGAATTAGAATGGCTCTAAATACGACAGTCAAAGGGAAGTAACTGCTGAACTTAAAATCAATGTAGGCACTCCCAATAAAATTCATTATAGATTGGAAAGAAAACACATCAAATCAAAAAATCAATAAAAAATGTATGCAACACTAAAGCAAAGAATTAACTTCTAATCAATTTACTTAATTTACTTAAAAGAACAATCATAAAACTGTTAACTACCTGATGCTTTGTAGAGCAACATGTACACACTTTTCAATGTTTATGAAACAATATTTCAAAACAAAGATATTTGAAATTCACTCTTTTGAGAAAACATACAATACTAGCCTGGTGTTCACTTGACCCTATTCTGCTTAATTTAGCTGTTGACCTTTTTTTTTTTTATTAATGATATGTTCAAATTCATTATGTACACGTATGTAAAACTAAATTTTATATATATTTTCATGTGAAAGTCAATCAAAATAGAAAAAAAATATTTGCCTGGTAAAGCATAGATACACAAATACCAGTACAGGAAAATTATAATATAATTATGGCCTAATTTAGAAAATACAAGTTATATATATAATCGTAAAATAAGTCCAAGCTTTCCTTTAGTATCATCTAGTATGTATACAAGAAACGTCACCTTTAATCATTTCCCCATAAAACCACGATGAGAGAACGTGCAGAACAGATGCAGAGCTCTGAGCTTCCTTGATATACTAATACTTTTAATACGGTACTTTTTTTGTCACATCTCTCATCCTTAATCTCCTTCCTTATTTTTAAACATGAAAAGTCACTCTAATTTTTGCAAGTGAAACCAAAACAGGGGTTTCACCATAGAATCATTCCCTGATAAGGGCACTTATCCTAGTGCACTGGATATCAGGTTTCCACAATTAGTCTAAAATCTGATATGTCTTAAATTCACTAGGGTATGAAAAGTCCTTTATGATTTTATTCAAGTGGAAAACTATTATTTTCTACCCATTATTCATGAATTTGAGCTAACTAGGTATTATGTATATCTAAAAATGAACACCTTTTCCCAGAATATCTTAAAAATGTTAACAATGGCATTCAAAATATTTTCAGATAATGATTTCTTGTTTGGATATTGACAATACAATGCATCTGACATGTTGGTGAATTTGCTAGGACATTAAAATTACAAGTAAATCGAAAAAAAAGTCAAGTTATAAATTAAACAGCAAATACAGTAACTACATATAACAACTACTTGTACTGATACTTTCCAAACAACACACTTTTTTCGGGGTGGGGGGGTGAAGGGGGAGGTGGGAGGTTCACAAGAAACATTACAGGCTTGGTTTTAAAAGACAGCCGGAAATCTGCATATCTACAACTCGTAGACAAATTATCAACAAGCTTACAAATATAAACCAGTTCTCTTTGCTAGCTCTAATCTCTTTTAAACAATCAGACCATACCAATAAAAAAACAAAACAAAAACCAAGCAAGAATGAGAAAAAAAAAACCCATTTCTTTACCAGTACATACAAAAAAGTATTTAGAGGTTCAGATAATACTTCAGTCTTTAAACTCGGCCAAACATTTCAAATATTTACGATTGTTTGCATTAGGTAAGGTATAATCCTGTTACAACTGTGTTCAACCTTTTACACCCCCAATAATACTGCGAAGAAACAACCATTGCCACAAATAACTTCATTAATCTTTGTGGGTTTATTTGTTTGATGGATTGTTTGTTTATGTCATTAAGATGATTTGAAAAAATGTTGACTTTGCCCTTTTCATTGATCAGTAGATACATGTATATATATGTATGACTATCCCAAATTTCTGATGCATTTAGTGTTTTGCCTACCATATAAAACATGCATGGGCATATGGAACAAAATTACTGCTATGCACTGCTTACATGTAAACGTACTACATTTGGCTGTGTACATGTATTCGATTTAGCGCTTTTGGCGGAATGCGGCTTCCGCTAAATCAAGTACATGTACATCGCTAAATATACCATGCATATATAAGAAAAGTCAAATTCAGGAATAGGCTAACTCAAATCCACGCCAACTTGTTCAAAAACTAATTTCCGCCAAATATCGTACATGCCAAATATAATAGTTTACAGTTTCTGAACAGTTATTACAGTAGAAGAAAAGAGCAGAGGTAGTCGCTGGCTTTTAACATAAAATGTTATAAACCTACTCTAGAAGTGTATATACATGTATTTGCATTGCGATGACTGATAGTTGTTTAATTACTATTGCACCAAGAGCCTTTCACTCTGTTCATTTGACACCATCACTAGTACTGTGATCTGTGCTGGTACCGACCAAGGGCTTCAAATTATTTAGTACTTACACAGGATCCGCAACTTTCAACACTTGTAGTTGACAATAAATTAAGCGAACAGTTGCTGGGAACTGCTTATAACTTGGCTCAATTTCTAACCAAAGCAACCCTCCACCCTTCCCTTAGAATATATAATACAGTCAAACCTCGTTATCTCGAACTAGATGGGACTGGTTAAAAACTTTGAGATATCTGAGTATTCGAGATATCAAGGGAAATACTTAAAGTTTCAGTTGTTGGGACTTACAAATCACTTCGACATATTCATTGTATTCGAGATACTGGTGTTCGAGATACCGAAGTTCAATTGTATATTATATATATATAAATATATACATGTACAACCTGTGTAACTGTGTAATAGTTATAAATTACAGTAGTTTTATAAATAAAATTAATTAGAAATATATGCAACAAGCACAATGAAAGTTTATAATTAGAGACATAAAGGAATTTTATGGAAAATAAGATATAATATTTATAGTAGTTCAAAATGTGATGAGTAAGGGTGTAGGAGCCAGGAGGGGTATGAAATTTCGGTTGCAGACCTATTTCCTTTTGCATTAAAACTCTCAGACTACAATACAAGCAGTTAAGATCATCAAGTGCAATTCACTTTCAAATTGCCCCATACTGACAGTCCACTGACAGATTCTTTCCCTAGCTGCCAATGTTCCTGCATAGTTAATGCATGTACTGATTTGCAAGAAATGCTCGGTTCTCACAGGCCTAAAATAAATGGCATAATAAATTCCAATGCTTATCAGAAACGGTGGTTCAACTTCCCTCAAAGAAAAAAAACTATAAAGCCCAGCAGTGCAAATTCTAAATTTAGAACTCAAGGAGAGATAAAAAAACCTTGATAAATTGATAAGCACAAGCATTTAAGATATTTTTCGCTATAGTACAATAAACGTAGTGTACTCCATTGTGAGTGATAGAAATTGGTGAGGAACATGAATGTTAATACAATATACACAAGGCTGCATGCCTCAGACTGTTCAAGTTTCACTGCACAATACTTCAAGAAATGCACTCTGAAACTTAGTCCGTATCTATAACATTTATGAATTCCTTTTTTCAAACAAGCAATTATTTGAATATTTTTGATGAGCTGTTGGGGTTTTATTAGGTTCAATACAAGAGACATGTCTTTATGTCATATCATTTCAATATAACCTGCGCTACCTGGTTCTATTGCAGTTAAATCTTGTTACTGTAGATTCCTTGTTAAACGTGAGGAATTAATATCTGCATAAAATCGCGAGAAGCAACCCTCGCAAATTTTAAAATCGTGCTTTCATTTTCCAGGGAGTTTTGAACTACCATATATGAAATTATAACCAAAAAAAATGGTGCTTGTGATTTTATATTCTCGCGATTTGATACAAAACAGCGGAATCACAGAATTAAGTACTCAAGAAATTTACAGTATTTCAAACTCCATAGGACAGAGAAAAAAATTGGAGATAGCCAAGGATTTGTGATAAGAGGTTCAAATACATTAAGTATCAGTGGTTTGGACCTCCAACTCATGTCAACATTTTAATCGTTATTGGTATGTGAGGTACATGTATCAAATGATGTTCCAAGTTTTAGTCACCAGTATAGGAAAATTCAGAAACCCTGTAGTATTAAAAACAATTGTTATCTTCTCTGTCTCTGGACAACATCATGACCATACAACAAAACAGATAGGAATTCATCTCTTTTTCTTCATCTTAATCAACTTGTTTTGTTCAAACACTACCTGTTATCTGAATAGAGGGGAAGTCTTGTCAGAAAATGCTGTCCAGCGAATGGTTTGAAAAGGTCATGAATGTGTGGATTTGTGGAATGCTCAATATGTAACAAAACTAAACATTGTTGGTATTCAAGCTTCCAAGAAATTAGTTAAACTTCAAAAGTGAGTAAAATCAGTTCCCATTGAAAAGTGTGAGAATTTAGACCATATATATATTAATTTATATACTATAAAAGCTATATGTACTTAAGGAGAGGACTTTGTAAGCTGATTCGGAACTTTGTGTCCAATCCTCTTGACTTTTTGTCATTAAAATATGTTCATCTTTACAGCGGAGATATAATAGTGAAATGTACTGCACAGTAATAATGCCTTTCTAATGGACATTTAGAGTGGCCTAAAAAAGGGACATTTTGATGTGTAAAATGCATGCTAAAAATGTATATTAGATGAATCTCAGTTAAGAGTATGTATGCATAATGACTGTGTCTGACACATCACTTTACACCTAATTAATTAATATATCTTACTGCTAATACAGTATTCAGTGTATAATAGTGCAATGACTGACAGTGTTTTTCAATGGACTGTAACAGTTGCTTAACATATGCCAGAGGAGACACAAGTTCTAACATCATATATCCGCTAATTCATTTGAGCAAAATAGCTGTTTATGATAATCCAACACTAATGATTAGTTTTCATCTGCATGTTATTAATGATGTCATCTGCACCTGCAACTTAAAGTCTGATAGGCCCAAACCGATAATTAAGTGTGGAATATGCTCTTTTTTACAGCATATTGATCAGTTGAATACCGCATTGCACAATGTGACAATATTTACTCAACATGCATGATGCTGATTCCATGCAGTCTTTTAATAGGAATAATTCCCATTGTGTTTAATCAGCAACATATTGTTGATGACAGAATTTTTTTCCTAGTGCATGGTTTCTAGAACTGCCTCGGGTAACATTAGGCATTCCCAACCAAATTAAGTCACTATTTGAAACAAATGTCTGCAAAATAGTACGTTCTACAAATCAATTTTTATCAAACACAACGTATGAATGTCATTAGGGCTTAAGCTAATGCAGATTGAGGTAGACTGCAGGCAGATATATAAAAAAAATAAAAGAAAAAGAACATCTATCAAAAAATCTACTTTTAAAATACAATAGTTTACTTATTATGTTGATAAATAATGTTCTAATGATTTCGCTCATGGCCATTTGCCATTTTTAATCCATACTGTACTACATGTATTACCACAATGAGATTATAGAACCTAGTTTAACTTAGTAGTTACGTAAATTGTTAGTAATGGTATACTGTGAAACTGGAATCAGTATATATATCAGTTCATGGGGGACCAATGTTCGTGGCTTTCGTGGGTAACCCTTGCCCACGAATTCAAATCCCCACGAACATAATATGCAATATGTTTAATATTTTTTTACGAAATAGAACTTGCTACCAACGAAATTACGTCCCCACAGTGACAAACCAAGAAAATTTTGGCTACCCATGAACATTGACCCCAAAGAATAAAAATGATTCCACTGTACTTTTTTTTAACTTTTCTATCAGAATACATTCTGATTATTAATACTGATACAGCAATGTAAAAAAAAAAATCATATAAAAGTATTCATCTCTGCATCAACTGAAGTAACAAAATTAATCCTAAATAATGTGATATAGATCTGGGTTTTCTAAATCAATTATATATATATAATGTATACAGCCATTATTCTTTGAGCTGTAATTTTTTAACAGTTGTATATGCAAGTAAATTTACATACTAAGATGACGAAAAATACACATCAATCAAATAATCAATTCATCTCTCATTAGTTATTAGACAGCAATAATGTCCAAGATAAAGCAGCTGCCTTTAATACCTCTACTGATACAAATTAAAATTTTGAAAACTTCAGTCTTGGTCAACGCAAATGGACTAAGGACAGATGGACATCTATGTCTATAGCTACAGCCCATTCACTGTAAGATGACCAATGTACAAATACAAGCCCCCTAGCCTTACTACCCTCCTCACATGCGGTCCCCATGGCTAACCACAATAACCTGTTACTTTCCTATCAATGTCAAATATAAACAGCAAGCCATTCTTTGATCTCAAGTGGGTGACACAAATGGCCTAACAATTGAAAACAAGGGTACATTCTATTCTATTAGGCATACCATGTAACTGATACGATCGAAGGTTAAGGTGATTCAGAGCAACAAGTAGGCATCCTGACTGAAGAAATACTTATTTTTGTATACATGTATTAAAGCTCTTAATTGTTGGATAAAGCATATTTGTTTCAGTCACACTGACACGGTAGTTTTTGCTAAAGACGAAACAATTTTTCTGGGTGAAAAATTTCTAGTGCAAAAAATTTCACAAATGTTTTGATACTAACAGCTCCACCCCAATAAAATGTTTTCTTTTCTCTCTTTATGCCTCTTGAAAATTAGCATCATCTTGTATCTTGTTATCAAAAAAGTTTGCTGCATGGTGCCTGAGCGATTGAAAATTCAGTTGAAGCTTATTCAATATAGAATGAGTTACACACATCCCTGTATCAAGTGGTGATCTGCTTTTCACTTCTGATAAGAAATGCCAATTCCTAGAGAATTGTAGGGGGAATAATGATATACATTTATCAAGATATGAACCAGTCAATCAGACCCTCAAAAATGCATGCAAAATAATATGCATGTGCACGTTGCACAGAAAATGATCTGCTATCGCATGTCCTGTGACTAAGCATGTTTAACAATGAAAACATCTGTTTGTGGTTCTTACTACAAACCACATAAAAAAGTCAGAAAGCATATGCAGGAACAATATTCAATGAGTCTGACATGAGGTACCTATACTACCTCTTTCATACAGCACTGACATGCTTGATGTACCTAGAATGCCTTTTTGTTAAGCTCAGACTCAAGGTACCAAGGCCAAGCATATTCTAGACTGTCATTTAAAAATTCATAATGTCATGAAGTCTCTACTTTAAGTACCTCTTACTCAGCTCATTCTTTGGGTACATGCTATGCAGATGGGCTCAGCTTATAATGCTAGTCTGTCATTTAAAAATTGTGCTATCCTGAAGTACCTACCCCTTTCTTGTACATGTAACTACAGATGGGCCAAGCTAATGCTAGCCTGTCATTTAAAAATGAGGTACCTACCCCTTTCTTGTACCGCACACTGCCGCTGCGCTTCAACGTCCCCCCTTTGCTGACCGTTTCCTCAACTTCCACACTCCCTCCATCACCCCCTGGGCGAACGCTGAGCTCAATGAGTTCTTGAATTGGCTGCACTTTCACTGTGACTGTCTCCCCGGACTGACGAATCATTTCCACCATCTCCTCCCTAGAGACATTCTCCACATTAATCCCATTGATTTCAATGAGTCTGTCCCCTGGTATCAATCCAGTCAGTGAAGCCTTTGGACCACTTCCTGGTTCTGCAAAGACTACAGTATTTTTCATCTCTTCTCCACTTTCAGCACTGTCCACAATAAGTGCTTTCCTTAGTGTAAATCCAAAGCCCCCCGTTGGCTGCCTATGTAAAACTAATTCTCTGACCCTGGGAGGTTTGGGTGGGACAATTTCTGGCAGTTTTAAATCTGATTTGTATGATTTTTCAGGAGTCTTTTGGGGGGAGGTAAATTCTGTTGATGACCTAGATGTCTGTGACTGCAGTGGCTTACTTTCTTGTTTAGCTAATGATGCTTCATCTCTTCTGGAATTAGAAGCTACATGAGCATTGTATTCATTCATTCTAGTATTTTCCTGCAGGACTGCAGTGTCGTCAATATTTGTTTGAACTGTCTGTTGTTGCTCTACTTTCCCTTTGAGAATTGATTTGGGTTTGGGGGCTATGGATGGAGGAGCCTTCCTATCTGCTCGACCTTCACTGGGCAGCCTCTGTGGCTTTGTCAGAGACACTCTCTGCTCTGCGGGTTCTGGTGAGGCCTCATGGGTTGGGCTGGGTCCACCCCCACTAAGGCTGCTGTCACTTGTATCCCTCTTCACCTCTTGGCTTCCAGAAGGAGCTTTGTAACCAGATTTCCTACTTTTATCTTTATCACTTAGGCGTCGAAATACACCCTTTTTCACTTCATCCAACTTATTTAATTCGTCTTGTGTCATTGGCTCACGCTTATCTTTCTTTTCCTTTTCCTTCTTCTCTTTCTTTTCTTTTTTCTTTTCCTCTTTTTCTTTTTTATCCTTGTGTTTCATAAAACTGAACATTTTGTCTGGTTGATGTCACAATTTTCACTTGTCAATACTTGATTTCTAATTCGATTTCCAACACATACGAAAAAAAAACCCTAATAAATCCTTCGCTACAGCTGCTGACACTACCTCTAAACTTCGACACGCGAAATACACTTGTTTAATGGTGTAAAAAGTACTTGAGTTCACACTTAAATGACACGAACCATTTCAAGCAAAATGTTGTTTGGAGTATGTGAAATATGAGAGTATAAGTAATAGAGTGTTCCGATTCATAGCGCATCCGTCAAAGCAACGAGGTCGAAAAAAAGTTTAAACTCCGCCTGTGGGAGGTTCGTCTGTCTGCCGATAAGTGTATTAAAACAGTTTATATTTCCGTTGATTTTAGTTTGACAGCGAATACACATTAGCCAACTTTTGTTGTCATAAGTGATTAGGTTCCACTTTCACCGAGCGTCAATCCTATTATCCGTCCTTCAGTGACCAAAGTGGTCTAATTTTAACAAAATGGCTTCTTAGACAGGAAAGCAGTCGATTTCCGGTTTCGATTTATGTTTTTGTATCTCAAGGGTCGTCTCAAAGTTGGATATATTGTACAATTAATTTCTTCGACTAAATAGTTATTTCACAATTTAGAATTCCTTTATAGGTCGTATTAATATATTCAAAATGATATTATTTCATCATTATCATGAGTATGACAACAAAATAGCTATTTCGGTCATTTTCATTTATTTGAAATATTCATATCATGAGATAGTAATTCTTAACATATTTTCAATCGGGCTCGGTGTTCCTCAACCGCATGTTGACATAACAGTGAAAGTGGTTGGTGTTTTACTGTTTATATTCGAGATGTCGACAGAAGATCGCGTCTTAGACAATATATATAAACCAAGTTTATCTAATGTTCTATCGCCAGTGACTTTGCAACACATGGCACGTGAATGGTTGAAAGAAGACACACCAAATTTTGATTATGGAGGGTTTGTTGTTGGTGAAAAGGAAGAGACAGCCTTGCTTCTGATTAAAAGTCCAGGAGTTCTGGCTGGAAAACCTTTCTTTGAGGCAATATTCAAAGAATTAGACTGTGTGGTTTCTTGGGAATATGACGAAGGTGAATTCTTAGAACCAATACAGTGTGTTGCAAAAGTGACAGGCAAGGTTCGCCAGTTATTGTTAGGTGAGAGAGTGGCATTGAATTGTCTTTCTAGAGCTAGTGGTATTGCTTCACTTGCAAGACAGTTAGCAAAAATCAAGGAGAGAGTTGGGTGGAAAGGTGAAATTGCAGGTACACGTAAAACCACCCCTGGATTTAGGCTTGTGGAAAAATATGCTTTGATGGTAGGGTCAGTGAGTACCCATCGACACGATCTGTCCTCAATGATCATGTTGAAAGACAATCACATTTGGACCTCAGGAAGTATCACCCAGGTATTGCTCCCATGTACGCACAATTATATACATATATACCTGGCTTTGAATCCATTCTGACAAGTGATTGACTTATGCAAATAACTGACTTTATTTAGTACTAAATATAGTAAGTAGTGCATAGCAGCTAATAGCAGCCAATTTTATGTACTGTATACGTGAGACTGTTCCTTCTTAACTGAATTTCTTCCAGCAGCTTATGAGCAATTACATGCAGCAGGACAAAAATATATTCATTTGAACCTGTTTTTAGTTTACCTTTTATTAATATTTCATTAAAAAAACTTTTGGCTCTTGATCTCTCTTATTTATGTCTTCTGTAAGTATATTCTTTATAATAATATGATTCATAAAAGAGACCTGTTCAGTTTAATAATGCTAGCATATCTTGTCATTGACAGAAAGGAATGTTGTAAACATGTATCTAATCTGTTGTCTGGGCCAGGATTCCTTACCTGGGGAACACTGCATGAATAAGACCCTTTCAATTTAATTGAAATTTTAAAAGGTTGGCAACCTACCTATGTGCTATGAATGTCGGAATATTTTACCAACTGAATCAATATTTCAATCTCTCATGGTAAATCTACCATTTTACACAATTTCATTTGAAAGAGGAAAAGTTAAATGACTCCATCAAAAGTTTAATGCTTTTGTCATAAAATGTAACATAAATGGCAATATGTCAAGTTAATATCAACACAACAGACTCTGACCTGACTTAACAAGTATAAAGCATTTAAATTCAATTAATGTTTTGCTTGGAATTTAAATACATGTTATATCAATTAATTAGCATGATTAATCATTATGTGAATATTTAACCAAGCTAGTGCTGCCTATAGTTCTACACTAATATTTTGTAGTGCGTATGTACTAGTTGTACATCTTCGTTAGAAGCTGATACTTTATTGACAGTTGAATTTGCCCCATTTTAGTGTCATTGGCCCTACTTTCTTCTGTTGAAGGCCACTGGTTGTACTTTGAAGTGATTAGAGAAGAGTTTAGTATGTCCCTGGTGTGCTTCCAGAGCTACCCCATGGGGAAAAAAATTTGAAATATATATTTGGACATTTAATATTAGAAAACATGCATTGGCAAAATATTGACCAATAAAATAAGATCCTTAAATCAACTCCCTAAAGATTAATTATGGTACTACATTAAGTTGATGAAGTCGAAAAAACAGATCTCTCAGATATTAGATAGATTTAGCTTTATGTGATTTTTTTTGTATTTTAGTCATATGGTTCAATGTTTACTTTTGAACCCGCTTAACCTACATAAATGATTTATTGCTGCTTTATCAGCTGTTCACAACAAAAGTTAGTTTGACCGCTCTAGATTTTAGAATACTGGAACTCATTTTAACATCTCAATGCAAAGTAACATATAATTGTGGCAAAGCTAGGTGACCTGACCTTAAAGTAATATTAAATAAAGCAAATGGCTCACCTCTGGGGGCTGATATTTTTCTTTAATGTTTTAATAAAAAGATTCTTCCTTGACCATGCAGGTTTGGATGATGCAAATAAGATGCTTTATATGTCCTTGCTATGCATGGGATCCTAGTTTTACCCACTTGAGTTGAAGTCACTTGCATGATGCAGTGATGATGTGGATAACATATTAGTTGAAATATTATCCATGATATATAAAACCTAAAATAGACCAAGTAAGATTACTGTAAATTAATACATTATATATATGTGTTAATTATTAGTATAATAGTACCTAAGGAAATCTAGTAAATGAAAAGCAGAGGTCTCATTTCGTCTATCTGTAATAATGTATTCAGACTTATAAGATTTAACTTTTAGGACATGCAGTAAAACGTTTTGGAAACAAATTGTCATTACAGGCTGTTAAAGATGCCAAAATTGTTGGGGGTTTCTCACTGAAAGTGGAAGTAGAATGTCGTAGCATAGACGAAGCGTTGGAGGCAGCAGAAGCAGGCAGTGATATTATAATGCTAGATAATTTCTCCTCTGAGGCAAGATTAATTTTCATCAGAAATCCAGTTAGTCTTGTTTCTCCTTCCAAAGAGAAATGAGACCTAATCTAGGTTTCTGTAAATTTTACAAACTTGCTGTATTTGATTGTGCTTACTTCCAAATGAAATGTAATTGCATGTACCAGTTAAAAGTATGACAACATGTTCTAATGTTCCTCAACATTTATATTGGATTTTGCTTTAAATCTCATTCTAATATAATATCTTTTAAATATTGAGTTGAAACAATTGAACTTTTTTTGAATTCAGAGTAAAAAAATTTTATAATGGTAACAGCATACAAGCAGTTAGTTGGAAAAGTAGCAATCATTATACATATTCATACTTTGTAATAGCTGCAGGATCTGTAGCTCTACGAGAAAATTTGGGTTGTCATGTCAACCCTATTTTCCTGTAGAGCTGTACATACAGTTCTGCAACTAACTTTGTAATAAATACCTGGTATATTTTGCAAGTGGGACACATGCTTATCATTTCACATTAGCCAACAAATCAGCACCTATGTGTTAAGGAGCCTTAATGCACAGCTTTGCAGAAAACTTGATATAAAGAAAATGAATATGATAATAAAACATTCCCTATTCTATATTACACCAGAGGCGTGTTCAACAGAGTGAGCGTTCGCCAAAATTCCCTATACAAATTTTGGCGAGCGCTCTCTCTGTGCTGAACACACCTCAGTATCGGCCCTTGTCCAAAATCAGACTGGTGACACATGGGGCTGACACAGGGTGTGATGTGAAAAAATACTGTATTTCCTGTTTGATATTCTCCATTGATTTTCTCTATATGAAAGATTAAGATCATTGAGGAAAGTTTTGTAAAAATTTTCTATAACCGACCCAGACAGAATGTTAATATTTTCTATGTCTCGATCAGCATTTTTTCTACATTATTCCATTACAACTGTCTTGGTTAATGGGCAATAACTCATTTGTAAACATCTGAATATTTGTAAAACACTTGGATACAGTGTTGTAATTTTAACAGGTTTGTTTGAAATAAAAATGTAGAACAGACAACATCAATAGGGAGAAAACAACATGTTGTAAAAATTAATCAGACCAGGTTTTGGACTCTCTTATTTGGATCTACTCAAATTGAATTGTAACTTGTAATTCAATTCAGGCACTACCAGAGGCAGCTACGAAAATCAAGTCAAGTTACCCCAATGTCTTGATCGAAGCCAGTGGTGGAATCACAGAGACCACTTTAGAGAAGTACCTTATACCTGGAGTAGATGTTGTGTCGCTAAGTCGTTTGACCCAAGGTTACGATGTGGTGGACTTCTCATTGAAAATACAGAAAGCTGGGGTGGATCCAAGGAATTTACCAGTCAAGTGAAGAAAGAAACAGTGACTTATGATAGAATATTTATGTACTTGTATTTTTCTATGACCAAGGTTAAAATAGAATAAAATAAATAAAAAATCTGTTAATTTTTTATGCATTTTGTTTAGTGTAAAGGGGGGGGGGGCAACTCTTTGAGGATTGATTGCCATTTCCAATCATCATTGTAAAGGTTTTTAGTTTCAGGGTGGGGTTCTATTTGGACATGAAATCTGCATTAATTACCTTTGTTTAAATGGTCTTTACCTCTAGGCATGTGGTAACTAATGCATGGAAAGGATGAGCATGAAAGCCACTACCAAAATTGTGAAATTCATGACCCTTGGTCAGAGCTTCTTGGTGCTATAGGATGAGGCTATGTTGATCATATGCTGATTATTCTGGACATCTAGGAGGCATGCTGAGTGCAGTCATTGTTAAAAGATACATAAACAGTCTCTACCGAAATAAGAAATTCATGTCCAAAGGTTGTGGGTTTTTGAAATGTTGGGGGGGGGGGGGGAGTCAATTGATCATTCAATGAATATTCATTTATACTTTCACAATATTTATATGCTCCTGATTCTGCCAAGCATAGATATATTGGTATACAGACTTTCTTTTTAAAAAATTGTATATCTCAACAAACTAATAAATATTAAATGCTGCCAATTATTCAGGAATTTTTCAACATGAAACTGTGTCCGCAGCCGTTGCCGACAGTGAAATTCACATTAAAACTTTATCATGCGATTTCACATCAAATATATAAATTTCGTTGTAGGCGACAGCTGCAGACACATTTTCCTCTTTAAAAATCTATCATGATAAAATGCGTCATTTTTTACTATAAGAAATATTACATTGTTGAAGTCATTATTTCTTATGGGAACAGAATAAAAGTGCATAACTTGGTACTTTTTACACACCTGTTCAAGATGGTATAAGCAAAACTGTACCTTCTTTTTTTAATAATGCATCAGACCACCTCCCCCAACCAGAACGTCTCGCTGCCATTGTAAAATGACAATTCCCTTCATATACATGTAATTATCTGCCACCCAAACAAAATATCTTCAAATTAATTATATAATGCACCAAACAGTATTGCAATGATAAATTGCCATTCTATAGATCTTTCCTAGGGCTGTATTATACTTGGGTGACTGTTAGTGGCCATGGGCCCCTTGTTTAGAATCATTGAATTACTGTGATCACATGTCCGTACTGGTATACATTAGAAGGCCCTTCTTCTTGTAGGGTGTATACTCCTAATGCAATTGTCTTCAAGTACTGGTACACTGTACATGTACATCCAAAATGATAAGAATAGCACAAAGTTTTGGGAAAAGTTAATAAAGCAAAAGTTTTGATATAGAACAACAGAATTTCTAAATACATTTTTAGACATCTCTTCTTTCCAAGAGTATTAAGTAAACTGATTTAACATTCTATTGAAATGGCCACACCAAAATTTTCTTGCATACTATGGAATCATAAGAATTTGAAGAGGTTCAGCTTTAGTGGGTATCCCTTAAAAAAAATTTACATCAATAAATAATGAGAAATGGTCTTTTAATATTTACAGGATATAAATTCCAACTATCTTATCTTGTAAAATAATGGTGATCCATAAAAAATTGGACTCCCATTTAAAAAAAAAAAACCCTTTTCTCTGCCAACCAGAACATTGGTACTATAAGTAAAAATTCTGATAATTTTTTTAACAATATGGTGCATTCTTTAATTTGAGAATGACCCAAATTCAAAAACCTTGAACTGTGACAAGCTTGCCTAAAAGAAAACAAACACAAAACTTCAGTAGTTTTTTTTTTTAATTTTTTGTGGTTTTTTTTTTTAAACTTTTACTCTACAAAAACTCAACTGGGCTGTTTCTTTTGTAATAAAATCAGTTTGCTTTCCTGCAAACAATTAAGAACTGATATCACATTATATGCGTCTTGTATCTTCTCTCTCTCACACTTTCACACACTATCTAAGTTGGAAACTGTGAACACTTCTCGGGGAACATGTCAAAATCTCTTTTATTATCTTGACCTCTTTTAGAGCTGGCACAATTTACTTTTTTGGCCTTGAGTTTAGAAATCAGTATAGAGAAAAACCTGAAAAGAGAAAAAATATACAAATACATGTACATTACATATTGAACTTTTTAAAAAATATAAATAAATACATGAAAGAAAATAACGTGCAAAATGTGTTAAGCAATGAACTAAAAAAACACTAAAAACATGCACAGACACCAAGAAAGCTTTGTAATTTAGATGCATATTGATATATTTGTTTTATTTCAATCTGATTTCATCTTTTTGATTGAAAAAGTCTTGTTGGTCAGACAAAAATCCCTGCATTAGAAGCTTGCTTCAAAAGGCCAGATTTCAATAGGAAGCTTCTTGATTATCTATACATGTACTTCATTCCTTTGGTACATATAATAAAAATATAAGAAGAGAAAAAAGAAATTGTAGCTTCATGATCTTTTCACATTTGAAAGATCCACAAAGCTTTCACCATGATGAAATGAAACGGTCGGCCTGTTGAGCTACTTACAGAAAAGTTAATTTTATGTCTAAAATTCTCCATTTTTAATGGTTTTGTTGAAACGGTGGCACCGTCGCAACAGGAGGAGGAGGAGGAGCACTTGCAACTGAAAAACAAAGGAAGCAAGCATACAGTGAATGGAGCAGGGGGTTAAACTCTAAAGTGTTTTGATATCCCAACCAAAGACAGGGAACAGAGTATTTCATTGATCATTAGGAAATGGCGTATTCAACTATAACTATCAGAATCTGTCAGTTTTTAATTCAGATACAAGGCTGATATAGTCATTCCTCAATAAATTCTGAAAATATGCAAAAAAGTGAATGGACAATTTCATGAAGTGGGTGGGAAAGCCAGGAAAAGATTTTATTTGAAAAATTAACTAAAAAAATCTTGAAAATTCAGAGTTGAAAGGCTGGAAAAAAAATTTTGTTTCCCTTTGAAAAATTCTATCCAAAAAAAATTCCCCCGGTAAATTATTGAAAATTCTGACACATGGTCAGCTTGAAAAATTCCCGCCAAATTTTTTTTTTGAAAATTTGGAGACCCAAACATCTATACCATTTACTGAGAAAGGAGAAAAGGGGAGCTTATCTTGCAATTTTCATCATGCAGTTATGAAAATAAACCTTGAAGCCAAACAAAGCAACTGACATGCAATTCTTAGCTCAATATATAGAAAATAGCTCTTTGCTATATCCAACTGAATGCAGTTAGTACTCATTCCAGGTTAATATTGCCTACCCACTTATCAAGTGCAAATGCAATGAATAATATTAAAAGGAAAAAAAAAATAAAAGTTGTTATACAAATAAATAAAATATAAATATGATATTCTTGGTATAAAATAAAAACATGATATTCTTTGTATAAAATATAATGATATTTTTGGTGATATATATATGTTTCTCTGTGATTACTTTTGATAATACATGTATAAGTAGGTGTAATATTTATGCTGCTAGCATTACAATGACGGTAGTTTTACTTTTCCAAAAGACTGATAGTGTGTACCTTAATATTGCATCAAATGCTTGCAATCTTTTTTACCTTGCTGAACAAAAGGGTGGACAACGTTATTAGGATTAGATCCTTGGTACCCTGTTGGCATTCCTGGTTGCATCATGTGTTGCTGGTTAGGACCTTCAAGTACATTAAATCCAAAGTTAACTTTGATAAATATAGTCTAGACTGTCTTGTGTGACCATCCAATGGACTACAAGAAAAAGTCACATAAGAAAGGGAGTCACTTAAAGAGACAGTACGGCGCATCTTATAAA
Source organism: Magallana ariakensis (assembly GCA_020458035.1). Lineage (NCBI taxonomy): Eukaryota > Metazoa > Mollusca > Bivalvia > Ostreida > Ostreidae > Magallana > Magallana ariakensis. Next base: position 23,667,515 of record CM035814.1, on the reverse strand, counting down.
AAAACCGACTTGAAAAAATTTTCCGATCGGGTTCGGTATATTTGTACTACTCATAAATATATAAACTTTCAGAAAATTACAAATATCTCCGTGAAATAAATCTAATTATTTCATTAAAATTAATAATTAGGTATAACCTATACATATATACATCGCCACGTGTTACGGGGTTCCACTTTCTATACCATTACGCATGCGTATTTACTATAAACAAACCAGCATGGCGAGTAAGAGACCGGGTAAGCCTGCTTACCTGACTGAATTGACAAAGAAAATAAGGTAATAATTGTTCAAAGTTTTTAAAATAACCACAGTTATTATTTTGTAAGCAAGTATTTTGCGTGTTTATCATAGGAGTTGCTACAACCTAAATTCATTTTTGTAAGTGAGGCCCCTTGAGGGATAATTTGACATATTTATGTCTGTTAATTTTAAAATGAATTGAAATTGGTAAACCATTAATAAATTATCGAGAAAGTGATGATGTGTTCCGTTTAGAGAGTCCCTTTTACCTCGTATACCATGATGAACGTAGTCGGGCAAAGATATTGTAGTTTTCAGCCGGGTCAATTACTGTCAATCAAAATCCACGTGGTACACATAAACGATATAAGATTATTTCGGTTTGTACGACCCTTAAATTTCCGGAAGCTCATAATTACATTAATTAGGTATATAAAAGGGATTTTTATGTACTTCAACAGTCACAATCAACGTTATTTCGCATTTCCTAACGATACAATGGGTAAATCTGAAGTTATTCACACGTGTTTTCAGCTGTACTGTCTCTTTAACTCAGTCCTAGACTAACCTCACATTAATAATACATGTACACTACTTCCTACCAAATTACATGAATAAAATATTTCATCTTAAAACTAGGTTTAAATTGACTGAATTTCAAATTTATCACCTTAAGAAAAATTTTCAATCACTTATCACTTAAAAAATGAGTTAGAAGAGCATATTAATAAACTCAGTATGCTTATGTTCCCAACGAATGGACTATGGCAGAACGTTTATGTATTATGTAATGCACACCTTGGAATGATGTTCTCTATATCAATGCAAAAATTATGTTTTCTTTAACCATACGGCTTTTCTACATGTTTTTATTTATGGTTTTATGATCAGACCCTAAACTTGCATTATAAATAATTATTTGATGTCCAACTCATTAAACCGCAATGTTTGCTTATCGACTTAGGCACTTTCCCAATATCTCTTTTAGTAAATTACATGATATCTTTATATCGTTATGTGGATTCAAAAGTCTTCTTATGTACACGTCCAGATGAGTTTGGCTGAGACGTCTGTCTACCAAGTAACAATAAACAGCTAAACAACCAAAGTTTAAAAAAGTCCAATTACCGGTACTATCTGCCATGTTTGTTTATACAGTGTGCAACAAAAGTTGTCATTAGAGATATGGCAGGGGTCATGAAAAAACCTCATGAATATTGGGTAAATTACATGTACATTTATAATAACCTTCATTATGAAAGATGATAAATACTCTAGTTATTTATCAAAACAAAACAATGTTATGTTTATCAGCTTGGGAGGCCATTTTTTCTCATTAGCTAAAAGTCACTTAAAACAGTCTGCATGGCATTTTGAGGCTAAAATTTACTGTCTCTTGTCGCGTAAGGCAGAGGGTCGCTTTATGCAGTGTTTTCATGTAGAAAATTACATTGGGCAGGTCAAAATTTGGTCACATAAGACAGAGAGTCGCTTAATACAGAGAGTCAATATGGCAGTCTAGACTATATTGGTATTATTTTTGTTTACTGCAAATCATTATTTTTGTATCGGATGAAAAAAGCTCAAACGCTAACATTCACAATGACTGACATAAGGGACTAATAATGTGTAGAGGACTAACCTCCCATGTGCTGTTGAAATTGTTGGTTGTGTGGATGATGCTGTACTTGTCCAGGCTGGGGATTAGGCATGACCACGATTTGTGCCCCATGGTTAAGCTGTGGAGAGGGGCCAGTGTGCATTGTCTGGTTGCCGCTGGTGGGCATGTGTGGCTGGGTGTAAAGATGTCCGGTCGTTCCCGGTTGGAAGATAGGGTGCTGGGAAACGTATGGATAAGGATTGTGCATGGTTTGTGGAGACTGGTTCTGTGGGCTGGGAATCAGTGGTGGATGTCCCTGGATGTTAGTTGGTGCCATGTGTGGGTAAGGCCCTCCGGGGGGCTGGGGGGTTCCCGAGTTGGGTGGGCGTCCCTGCTGATGCGACTGGGAGTTTCCGTGCTGTTGTACTGGACTAGGAGCAGGGTGTGTTATAGGCTGAGGCTGTCCTCCTTGTTGACTGGCTTGACTGCCCATGTTGTTAGTTGCCATGGGCATGTGGGCTGGGTATGGAAACTGAGCAGTTGGGAGATGAGCCGGCATTGGTTGAGCTTGTCCAGGCACTAGAGTATCAAGAAACAAATTATCTCACACTTCTACATCTAAACCTTGCATGATATCATTGTATGTACCTGTACATCTGTATAAGGCTATAATATATTTCTTACTGAATATTGAATGTTGGTGTGATTGGCTGGACTGAGCACCATGTGATGTAGGCACCATAGGCATTGATGTTGGCGTCACCATGCGTCCTGTGGCTGCTGGCATAGGCATCACTGCCTGCAAATCAAAAAGAGAAACATTTTTACTTTACATGTATATTAATTACACATACTGTATCATAAAGAGAAACATAAGATCAACACAAAAGCCACTTTCAGGACAACTCAAAATTTTTCCATTCTCAGCTACCACAATTTATTTAAAATGATAAAAGTGAAAATCAGTTTCAAATCATAATTATACACCCTTTTGGGTACCTAATATCTAGGTTACAACAGATCCCCTGGAACTGTACCTGGTAGTTTGGGATGTACTGTATGTAGTTGGGCTGGGCCGCCTGCACTGTGGCCTGGTTAAACAGGGGCTGTCCTGTGGCAGCCTGGGCAGCAGCTGCTGTCAGATCACGCTGGGGACCAACAGAAACCACAGCTGCAACAAACAGAGGTGAACTTCATATATATGCTCGACAGAAAACACGCGAAGTAAAGCAATAACTTCAGACACATTAATCTATACTTTCTCAGGCCAAAAACTTCAAAATGTAATTTGACAAGTAGGCATTTTGTCTATATTTTTTTATTGCAAGATTTGCGTAGAAGAATAACTCAATTTTCATATTTTAACTTAAAATAATATTATTCCCATTTTCAATATGACAATAAAATAAATCAAATCAACACTATTTGACCTGATGCAGAGATAAAAAAACATTTATTTGGAGAATGGGGCCTTAAAAGGCTAGTTTTCTTCATAGAAAAAGAGGTCAAATTTTAAAAGCTTTGTAAAAGTTGTCGAAAAAGATTAAAACGAACCAGTGGCTCTGTTTACTGAGTGCTTTTGTTACTTGGCATACCTCTTTTGATTGGCTTGTAGTTCTGATTGACAGGTTGGGGTCCCTGGTGCATTGGAGGCATCACGGTATAGGTATACTGATGCATGGGCTGAGAGATAGGCTGAGAGATGGGCTGCATAATCCCTGGGGCCACTGGACTCTGGGTCTGGGGTCTTAGAGGGGGAGTAGCCACCTGCTGGAATACAAGAACAGTATAAATGTTCATAACATTTTGTTAAATTATTACACGCATACAAATGTAAATCTCGAATAATTTTTCCTTACAAACGTGCATAATATTACTTACTAATACTCTAACAGTATACTCACTTGTTCTCTTCCTTTTCCCATCACAAATTCTTTAGCCAAAGGATTTAGGTTTGATTTCTTGATACTAATAAAAAAAATAAATGCCACATGCATTAATCTTTGTTTCTTTTTAAACAGAAAAGACACCCTATATTAAAACATCAACTTGTTCTAGCTTTTTTATCTAAAGGATACAAAATTGCTTGAATACATTGGTTTTTATCTTTTTTTAATGAATCTTGCACATATTAGTGACATACTCAATGTTGGCCTCCCTCTCTGGGGCGCCTTGCTGCTTGGTGGCCTTGACCTCTGGTGCAGTGGTTTCCCCGGTAACAACCTGGGCCTGGGCCTGAGTCTCGGCAGGAGTAGGAGCAGCAGGCACTGGGGGTTGCTTGGTCTTTGCTTCACTTGTCTCTTTCGTCTCCTCTTTCTTACTGTCAAACTGAAATTATACACAGGTACTATCAGTAATTAAAATTTTCCTGGGTAATTGCATCTAGGTGTGCTTGCAGAGTTAGAAATCTCATTCAAACATATTATTTGAAATTGCTATTGTTTCAATTATTTCAACAACAAAAAAGACCATCCCATGTATCCATTATTTCAGTATTCACGAGCATAAATGAATAGGTTTTCTAAATACTTTCTCAAACTTTTTTCTTATTTCAAGTACTTACACTGACTTTGAAGTTACTATTGAATTCTTTCAGGTCCTTAATAACTTCAGCACGATCTGTATAAAAAGAAAAAAAATTCAACACTTATTTACAAATTACTAGAACATTGGCATTAATATTTACTAACACCAATTTGATACAAATAACACAATGAAATACCCAACAAAACACACGTATAAATTTGGAACTGAATTTTTCTGTGAAATTCCCCACACTCCTAAACTAGTCGATACATGTATCTATATGTAATGGTTATAGGCTGAACTTTAAACTACTTTTTCTCAAGATTTCTCTTTAAATAAATTTCTGTGAAATTTTAGGAACCAGTATTGTCTTCATTTTGTCGATCTAATGTGTCCGTGTTTTAACCTGATGATCTGCTATTGCAAAGTATCTTACCTATAGCTGTCCAAAAGAAAGAAACACATTGAACAACTACAAGCAACTTCATGGACAGAACATTGCAGCCTTAAATTGATTTACAGAACCTGATTAAACAAAATATGAGATCAACAATGCTAGGAAGTATGACCGTAAAGTAAAAAGACAATCCTTGTTTCACATTACCTCTGGGTTTGGGACCAGAGCTCCTTCTATCTGGCTTCAGGCCTACAGGAGAGGTGTGGGGCACAGGGTCGGGCTTCTCAGGGGCTACATGCTGAGTCACCGGGTCTTGTTTTGGACTAGATTTCACATTAGTGTCAATTTCACTTTTCTTTTCCTCTGGACGTTTATCCTCTGGACGCTTGTCCCTCTCCACAGAATCATCTGTTTTCCTGTCTTCTGATCTCCTATCTCGGTCATCTGTTCGAAAAAGAAACAAAAAAGATTTTAAAAAACTTAAGTCAAAATCAATGTCCAGCTTTATCAGGAACAAACACAAACTATTATTTTAAATACTTGACAGTTGTGCTGAGTTTTTAACAGCAAAGTATTAATACAAATTTTAAATACATTGTATATAAATCTAATATGACAAAAATAGGAATTGAACTTGAATTGTGTTGGGAAAAAGATAGAAATCCGAGTGAACTCACCAGCAGAGCCGTTGAGTCTTGGCTCCTCTGTGGATGTCTGGTGATGAGGGGGGTGGTGGTGGGGAGGGGCGGGAGGATTCTGATGGAAGTTGTGTTGGTGGTGGTGGTGATGCTGATTTTGCAGTCGTGGCGGGATCTGGTTTGGCGGTCTTGTGTTACCCATGTAGCCACCGCGGTTCCTGTTCCCTTGCATTCCAGACCGTTTGTTTGGATGAACATATCTGTAATAATCATGCACGTGTATACACCGTTTTTGGCTAGATTATACTTTTTTATATGTTTTTGGTATTCAGATATCAATATCACAAAAATCAGTTTATTTTTCTTGCGAAAATCTCGCTGTATATAGACATGAGACAATTATTCCCCTATACCAACTTACTTTCCAGTGTTTCCAGAACTCTGCATGCTTGTGGTATTGTTCTCAGCTACCCTCTTGACAGCGCTGAACTTCTCCTCCTCATCACCCTCACCATTTTCTAATGAGATGTGTTGCTTGTACTGATCACTTCTTTCTATTTCATTGGCTAATCTCTCTGCCTCTTCCTCACGACTCTTGAATTCTTTTGTATCTCTCTTTTCAAGAGGTGTTCTACAACGATAGCAATTGTGTCACAATCTTTACACAATCAAAATCAATAATAAACCCACCAATTATCCATTCTATTTCATCATTCAATAATAACTTGTATAAAAAAAAAAAAGTCACACTCACGTATACTGTGTTAAGCTTTCATCGTATTTTGTCTGTACATTAAATTTCTCTTCATTTGTTCTGAACATATCATTTGGATCCCAACCGTTCTGAAATGACATGTATATCTCAATAATTTTTCAACAAGCATATTTTGAATGTAACTGATGTCAGTTTTTATCATAGTTAGTAGACTGGATTATACTTAGGTGCATGAGTACTAACAGAGGACTCCCTCTCTAAGCCTCCTAGCTCGTCCCCTTCTCCTCCCTCCCAGGGTTGTAGAACTTTCATATCGGCCTCTGTGTGATTGCTATTGCATTTGCTGCTTATTGCCGAGTCTGTGAAAGTATCTGTAAATAAAGAGTACATTGGTTCTATTTTAAATGATAAATCCTGACAATTTCTTTAAAATTTGATAACGTGTAACTTCCTCACAAACAAAATTGTAAGTCAGACAGAAAAGTTATTTTACATAAGAAAAACAAACAAAACTATCCAACACACCTTTTACAGCATAATCTAAATCCACGTCTATTACACTGATGGATAGAATGTCTGACATGTTGAAAATGACTTTTTCAATCAGTCTATCTTTGGAGGGAGTTGTGTTATTGGTGTTGTTATTGCTACTCTCTTCATGTTTATGGGCCATTTCCAACACCACATCCATCTAAAATTGAATAAAATAAAAATAGATTGTCATCTTTATAGCTACAAGTTGTTTCTTCAATCTGACACAATGCTAAATTTTGTAGGTAAAAATATACCAAATGATTTCAAAAAAAAATTTTAAAAAAAAAGGAAAAAAAAAATTATCAAAGATATTTCTCATACCCGAGGACTGTTTGTTTTGAGGATTCCATCGTATACACCCCCATTTTTTACTTGTAACTGAACAACACAACCCTGTCATAAATAAAAAAACAAAACACATGACATCATATCAAATTAATCCTAGTGAATCTTCAGATTGGAGTAGTCATTTTTCATTCATTAATATTTTCAGAACAAATAAGCTTCTTTAATTGCAACATCAGCACAAATTACTTAAAACAGAATATAGAATATATATCTACTTATATAGTTATATAGTTACTTACAACAAGAGAGGCAAGAAGATGAGAGAATCTTGAGTTGGAATAAATTCCATCAAACTGAAAAAAAATTAACAGTATTTACTGACATAATTTTGTAATAAATGTCCGACACATCAAATATTTATTATTCTTTGATTTTCATATAAATGCTAAACTATATTTCATTTTAAACCTTAATATTATGCAAACACTGAAGAAAACCTCCATTGATAGAAATATGTACATGGTGGCAATGCACCAGAGCTCAGCTGATTATTATATCCCAAGTTGGCAGTTGTCCAAAACACACTAGCTGGCTTCCTCATAAAATGACCCATAAATGACTTAATGACTTAACCTTTTGTTCAATATCAGGATTTCTTCTATTGGAAGCAATGTTCTAATGTAACAAAATGAGATGCATCATTTCAAATGATATTGTTTTCTAAATCCATGAAGATTTAAAACTGATACAATTTCACACTTACTGATATATTTTTGTCATAACCTCTGGGTCTGTTATTTCTAAAAGAAAAAGAAAATCTCATGTAAAATGATTTATCATAACAAAATGGTAACAATATTTGATTTCAACTAGACCATGCATTCCCAAAATCACAAAGGCCACACTAAATACTTATCCACTTGACCATTATTTTATTTGACCTTGAACTTGATGGCTGAATGACCTCAATTTTCACAAGCCACTTGACATTTATTGTGACCTTTTAAATTGAGGTCAATAAGTATTAAGTCTCTATATTGTTAATAAATTTATATGTTGTTATGTAAAGATGGCTAAAGGAAGGAAAATGGAGCAAAATATTCCATGTGGTTTAAAATCACTCTAAATGAAAAATAAAAATGTCCAGAAAAAAATCTACTACTAGACCTCATCACATTTAAGATTATTTATTTAAATCTATGAATAGTTTATTAAGATTACAGTAAACTTGACCATATAATGTAGTAAACTATAACAACAAAACAACTTGCATGTCATTAAATTTACATGATTTCCAATTAAAATGTCAAATTGACAACACCCTGCAGTAGATTTAGGTATGCATCCTGTCGAATATCCATGGTAACCCGTAATATAATAGGACTGTACACTTCAATAGAATGCCCCAACCTAATTGATTACAGAAGTTTTATGACTTCACTTGGATTAAAATCAATATATACTTTATAGAGAATTAACAGCCTCTGCAAAATCAGGCTGATGATGAAGAAGAGACACAATGTCAAAATTACTTGATCAAGTTGATGCTGGAAAGTAAATGGACTCTAAATTCTTATGAATGCCACAAATAAACATTTTCAAAAACTTTCTCTGCAACACATACACATAATTACATGAGCAACAGAAATTTACTCAATGTATACAAGTTAAATTTTGCCTCAATAGGCCATGCTACAGTTTTAATAAGACTTCTTTCATCTGCTTATGGTTCTTATGAAATAGTGCACAGAGAAGGGTGCATGGCATTCAGATTTTATGTTACCATAATTTAAAAATTTAACAACATTTCAGATGAAATTGTTCTGAAGAAGGGTTAAAAAAACAAGTTTGATACAATACAAAATAGGAATAAACCTGTACCACTTTCCTAATTAATGTATTTTAAGTGTTCGTATCGAAGAATGAATACATATTTACTTTTTTAATGAAAGGTATGGTCATGAGGAAGTAGTGAAAAGAAACATAGATTGAGAGTAAATGACTGAAGGATTTAAAACAGGGTGTGTTGTGTTTGTTAAGACAGGCATGCCACTTCACATTTAGTCACTTTGTAGAGTTTTAATATGTTAAAAGGGGTGTTTGATTTCTGTTTGATAATAAAATAAAAGAACATGAGAGATGAAATAATTTAAAAATTCTGCAACTTTGTTTTTCTTGAGTAGAAATACAACTGAAATTGCAATTTCATCTAACAGAATTTGCGTATCATAAATGAGTCATCATGTTTTGAAATGCACCTTCTTACAGAAATATTTTGTTTTTCTTACTACAAAGGTAGTATGATTTATTATTTCCTTATAGATTTACTTTTTTTTTTTTTAAATTTTAAAACTGTCATCTACATGTAATCACATTCAATATATATTCACTCAGGAAATTTTTTTCTGGTAGAGAAACTTAAGAGGTAGAGGAATATTTTTTAATATTTCACAGCAAAAAATTTCACACAAGTAATGCAAGATATAGGGGTACAAAAAAATCTTGTAATAAAGTCAAGCCAATTTTGACATAGTGATAAGAAAGTCGAATCTTGCAAAGTGCATTATCTTATATATATATATGGATTTTTTTAAAGATAATAAATGATTTCATTATAATTAAGTTTCAATATACAGTAAAACAGATATTGCAAAAAAGACGCATAATAAATCCATTAAAACATGCATACTGAAATTCTGTATGAAATTTAAGCTGAGCCTGAGTATTGTACGTGGTCAAGGTGGGAGGGATTTGGGGAGGGGGCAAAGAAAAAAAACCCCATGAATTTTAATAATGATTCGAACTTATTCTTACATTACCACATAGATATGATCAAAGCATAAAAGTTGGTTTAAAACAATGTAGAGACTTTTTGCTTTACTTTCAATTTGGCGTTAACCTAATCAACCATTCTATATAGCGTGGACCAAGTCTCTGCTTCCATGAAATGATAAAACACGTCATCGATACTCAACTCATGTTGAGTGTATCACCAACAGTCAGCAACAACTGTAACTGCATAATTGATAAAAACTCACTTTCTTTAAAGAAGAATGACTCAAGACACTGACCTATTGAGAGATGGCCCAGAATTCTGACGGTTTTTCCGTCGATTTACATTCACCGACATCATGGGAAGCTTGTCAAGTCGTGTTTTGCAAGTGCGAGATTAACAAGATCTCATGCCGGTACCCGCGGGTTACCAATTTAAAAAATCGCCAGTAAACAATACTGTGATCATCAAATCAAAAATTAATACACCTGATGATATCTGACATCAAACAAACACGATTAACTTAGTGTTGACACAAGTTACAGGCTGAAGGCGGCGCTGTGATATCTCAGGTTAATAACACAACATGGAAGGTGGAACTACTTTTTTTTTTTACAATCACATGAATGATAAAAAATAATGTAAAATATTTTCAGAAATAAAAAGAACAAATACAACATTCATCTTAACAGAAACTGATATCATTTGCCATTACTTTAAATAAAGCGTTAAAAAGGGTCGCATTTAGCTGCGGACGAACAAGTGTGTAGTTCGGTCGAGAGATGCACAAGAGAACATTTTCATATCTCAAAATCAACAAAATATATTCTTGTTTTATTATGATTTTTTCATTTCTTTATTTGACATTGATGAATTAAATTTTTTTTATAATTTTATGCCAAAAATACAAAATACATTTTTTTACACAGACAATGCGCATGCGTGAAAATGTTTGTAAACTTCCTGTAAAGATACTCCCTGCAGGTGTCTTATAGACAATTTAATCAATGTTACATATGTACGTATTCACATATGTATATTGCGATTTTAACAATTAGTATGTCTTAATGTGTTCTGGAATAGAAAACCGACTTCTCATAAAAGGAATTAGTTCAGCAATTATAAGCGTCTTTGATTGAAGTTCCGTCCTGCATAAAGGGGTGGATTTTGCCCATCCTTGACATTTTTTGGGTTAAAATTGACAGTACCTTCTCCATTTGAAGAGATAAGAGAATGTGGGGATGACATGACTGTAATTGTGTCAGATTTTGGAAATGGCGGTTGCAGACCCCAGTTATAATCAAGTCGACACCAGTTCAGATGAAGAGGATGGGGCAAAAAATAACATCAATGGCAGTCCTTCTTCACCCAAGTCTGTGGGAAGCTATAATGCTTCTAAGCAAAATGGAACTGCTGTAACGCATATTGATAGATATGGATTTATGGGTGGTTCCCAGTACACAAATCCAGATGAGTAAGTATATGCGGAAAATTATCTTCCTGCTTTTCACTTTTCATTGGTCATCTTTTCCCCTTAGTACTTAACATGCTTAAGATTATGAAATCATTTTTTTTTTTTTGTTATATCACAGTGCTACTGATTAAAATGCTTTATTTTAATGTACATTATTTTTTACAGTGAACACAGGATTGCAATTGACAAACTCCGACAACGAGAGCTGAAATGGCTGGAAATGTTTGATGATTGGGAAAAATGGATGAGCAAAAGATTCAAAAAGGTAAAACTTATACATGTTCAATTTGTTTATGACTGTATCACTATTTAAGATTATCACTGTATGTACATATGGATAATGTAACAACCTCGTACCATACATTATCTCATTAAATATCTTTGAAATTGATTGAATTCAGTGAATAAAACTGAAACCATCTCATTAAAGAATGTTCACTCAAAGTCTACTTTGCATTGGATACTAGTATCAAATAACAGATTAAACAGATAGAAACACCATGATTCATTGATGTCAATGATTATATTTCTAAATCATCTATGAATTATAGATAAGAGACAGATGCAGGAAGGGTATCCCACCATCATTGCGGTCACGTGCATGGCAGTACCTGTGTGGGAGTAAATTTCTGATGGAACACAATGAAGGAAGGTTTGATGTATGTAATTGATCTGATTTACTTAATTTGTTTCAATGTAAGTTTTGTTAGTCTAAATTAGATGCACAAAATTATCATATGAAAAAAGTTCAAAGAACCTGAATATCTATAAATATACATGACATTCTTTACTTTTCTAAAGGATTATTTGTATTCTATTTTTTGTGTCTAATACCAAAATCAAAATGTGGGTTTTTTTTTTTATTTACCAGGTATATTATAACAAAATATTGACAATCAGCTTTTAAACAACAGGATCTTTTGAGGTCGGTTTAGTGATTTTTTTTTGATTTTTTAAAGGAATATCTACAGCAGCCAGGAAATCCAAAGTGGGAAGATGATATTACAAAAGATTTACACAGACAATTTCCTCAGCATGAAATGTTCAACTCAAAAGGAAGTTATGGGTAATTAGGATAATAATAACATGTATTCATTTCATGGAACAGAATGATATAAAATTCATTATATCTACATTTGCAAATATGTTTCCTTATATGAACCTATAGAATAGCGAAAATGTTCAATTCTGTATGAACTTTTTCATGACGTCACAATGATCCTAGCACGCGCTTATTGCTTGTCGCTTGGATTTTTGTAAACATAAAATCTCAGTTATTTTAACAGTTCTGAACAATTTGTCTTTTTGAAACATAAATATAAGTAATAAACAGCAATGTTAAAAAGTTCACCGGGATATGAAGTTGGTTGGTACATGATCAAATCTACTGAGAAGCCCTTCAGGCTTCACAGGATTTGATCACATGACCAACAAACTTCATATCCCGGTGAACTTTTTAAATTGCTGTTTATTTCTTAAGTAATGCAAATTAATTAAAATTATTATAACCTCTCCGTACTAACTTAAATGTAAAATAATTTGTAAGCATTTGCTTTATATATCTGATATTCACAACGTCATAAGTTCCAAAAAATCTTGCGCCAATTCCATCTGTTCAACTTAAAGGGGCATGGTCACGATTTTGTTCAAGTTCTATTTTTCTGTTTTTATTATTCACAATGCTTTAGAAATGCATTTCCAATGACCAAATGAAATTTGAGAGTCAGTAGTGAAGTTATAAGCAAGATACAGGGCTCACAATTCTTTGTCATGTAAACAAGGCTCGTGCCCTGTTTTTGTTTACATTAGTTCAATATACCGTTAAAAGATCTCTTTCAAGCTAAATTTCCAATCTTCTTATTCATTTTAAGCATAAATAAACAGATCTTAACGTTTGCTACATTCATTTTTGGTCTAAATCTGGAGTTTCCACTTCCACGTTCAAAATGTAAACAAAAGCTTTGTTTACAAAGCAAAGAATTGTAAGCCCTGTAACTCGCTTATAACTCAAGGAATGACACTTAAATTTTGGTTGCCTATTAAAAATGCCTTACTAAAGCATGGTAAACTTTAAAATCGGGAAAATAATTTTTTACCAAATCGTGACCATGCCCCTTTAAGAGACATTTTGTAAAATTGTCCATTACTGAAGGCAGATTTTTTTTTGGAGGGGGCTATTAAAGTTTGGCATATACAAAATCTCCAAAAATGACCTTGTGTAAACTTAAATTGTGGATGAAATTGGAAATTGTCAAATTCTTTAAAGCTTAAATAATATTTTTACAACCACCAAAGTTCAAGAAGTACTTGTATATCACTACAAGATAAAAATTAAACTTTTATTGATTAAAAAAAAAAACAAAAAAACAAAAACATGCTTTAGCATGCTAAGCCCCCTGATTTTTTCCTATTTGTTTTACATGGACAAGACATATTGATATCTCCACAATGTTTATAGAACTAAAACATAAAAATATTAACCTATTAATATTTTTTTGTTTTTAATATGAACTAACCTGATATTTGTTCTCTATGATATTTTATAGTCAAGAAGACTTGTACAAAATTCTGAAGGCCTACACCATTCACAACCCAAGAGATGGCTACTGCCAAGCCATGGCCCCTATAGCTGCTGTACTGTTGATGCATATGCCTGCAGAGCAAGCTTTCTGGTGTTTTGTGTCCATATGTGAAAAATATGTCCAAGGATACTATAGTCCTGGCTTGGTATGGAGTGCTCTTTTTTATACTTTTTTTTTGCAGTCTATTTCATATAAAACATAGAAGTTCTCCTTGCAATTTGAAAAAAAGTTAAGGGTTTTTTTTTTTCAATTCATTAATATTGTCATCATTATTCACTCTTCAAAAAATGTTTGATTTGTTTTTTGTGTTTTTTTGTTGGATTTCAAAATAAGATGCATGCACAAATCCAGAGGGGGGGGCGGGGTCCAGAAAATTCAAATTTTTTAAATTCACATAGTAAAGTTATGGAAAATAGGCCACAGACCCTCACTGGTAAACACACTTATCTTTCTGGGAAAAATTTTCGGGATCTGTGCATGAGATAATCATATTCATAAAATTTTGATGTTAAATTCAAGTTGAGATACAAACTTATGCTCTCCCCTCCATAAGTGTTATTTATGATATTTTTATAATATATAATAATTTATAGGGAAAAGTAATTTACAATAATTGGACATAATAAGTATAGCTCGTATTGAATCAGGAAGTAGTTTGTTCTTGCACATCAGGAACAAGAGTGGGTTGTTATTCAATCTACACATGGTTTCATATGAGCAAAGCTTTAGAGATAATTCAGCTGGTCATTGCAAGAAATGTCACCATGATCCAATTGTGTGATTTTTTTTTTTTTTTTATTACAGGAAGCTATTCAAGTAGACGGGGATGTTTTGTTTGGCTTACTCAAAAAGACACAACCATCTGTGTACAAACATATAGTGAGTTATGTTTATTAATAAAAAGAAAAAAAACCTTTCATTAATGAATACTGCATTTGAAATGCAAACTTTGTTCCTCCAAAAAAATGACAGAGGGGTCAACGAAAATATTTTTGATTTCTAAACCTATTATTTTGAAATGTTTGAAAATTAACTTGACTCTATTTCTTTGTAGAAAAAGCAGCAGATAGCCCCTATCCTGTACATGACAGAATGGTTTATGTGTTTATTCACTAGAACACTGCCTTGGTCTACTGTGTTAAGAGTTTGGGATATGTTTTTCTGTGAAGGTATGTGATCTTATTCATGCTTTTTGTCCACAAAGAAATTTGTTCAGTTGAAATAATGACTTTGAAATTATGACTTTGATGGGAGAACAATTAGAAATTATAAAAGGGACCTGCATGTAGTTTATCAGTGATGATGTTTTAGGAATTAATATTTATTATATCACAAATATTTAATCAGTATACTTGAACATCCATTGAATATATCACCCAATTCACATGTAATCAATTTTTTGATATTTCATTACGTCAGTGTGAGTTTCTTGCAATGTTTTTTAGAATATAGTGAAAAATATTTTACCCATTGAAACAAAATTGTTATAAAAATTGATAAAAAGTTAAAGGGACTTGGACACGATTTTTGATCAAAATTTTTATTTTTATTTTTTATATATAAAATGGTTTACTTGCACATTTTGAATGATTGGCCAAAATTTGAATGCTAGAATTAAAGTTATAAGAGAAATACAGAGGTAAGAATTCATTGTTATGTAAACAAAGCTCGAGTCTTATATTTGTTTACAAATAATGTAAAGTATAAAATTAACATTTCTTTGACAAAATGACTCGTGGGAAACAAGGCAAACTTATTCAATGTGTTTATAAAATGACTGCCGTCACGAGAAAAGGGTCCTTAAGGTCAAAATTTCACAAACTCACTTTTTTCTCAATTCCAATTAGACAACTCTTTCTGAATACAAATATACAAAGATATCCAAGATCTTGTGTGTTTTAAGCATTTTATGACAATTTTAGTAAGACATGTTAACACGACTTTGACGTAGCTGGTCGAAAACGACATGACGTCACGAACATCAATTATTATTTTATTATTATTATTTATTATTATTAATTAAGGTCTTCCGTTTCCAACGGAAGACCTTATAGTGATTGTTAGGTTTTTTCTTTCTTATTATTAAGGTCTTCCGTTTCCAACGGAAGACCTTATAGTGATTGTAATGTTTATTATTATTATTATTATTTTTTTCCCCATTTTTCTCAGAGATGACTGAATATATTTTCTTGAAATTTTCAGGAATGATAGAGAATAAAAAAGTCTAGAGTGGTTTTTTTCATTTTTTCAAAATTCATTCCCGGTCGTCCGTTTCCTGTACCGCCACAAATAAGCTTGTCACCTCGAGATCTCAAAAACGATAGGGACTTAAGTATTCAGACTTTGTGAGATAATAGACCTATAGTTGTAGATGTGTTTAAACTATTTTGTTTTGTTCGTCGTAACTTCCGGTCGTCACCGGAAGCACTTCAAAAAAAAAACTTTTTTTAACATTTAATTTATTTCACACAGAATTAGAATATAAGTAAAAATACTTACAAATGTCATCAATCCGATGTTAAAGAAACAAAAAAAATCAACTTCCGGTGAGATATCTCAAATATCTCAAGAAGTTTTTTTAAAGACATTTTGTCACCGCGTGATCTCGGAAACTGTTAGTGATCAAGACACGAAACTTACAAGGATAATAGACATTTGATTGAAGATGTGTTTAACGGGTTTAATTTTGTTGACCGTCACTTCCGGTCCACACAGGAAGAGATCAAACAAATCAAGTTGTAAATAAGTTTAACTGTTTATCTTTGCCAATTTTAGATAAATTGAGAGACAGTTAAGTCATGTTATTTAATGTTTAAGAAATCCTAACTTTCATTTTTCACTGAGCACTTCCGTTTGTACGTTTCCTGCCCCTAGACAAAAAACCTTGACTCCTCAAAATCTCAAAATCAGTAATAACTTAAATATTTAAACTTTGATGGATGATAGACCTATGAATGTAGATGTGTTTACACTATTTTGTTTTGTTCGGCGTAACTTCCGGTCGTCACCTGAAGCACTTCAAAAATTATTTTTTAAACCTATTTTTAGTTATTTTACAAAGAATGATTATATTAGTATAACTCCTTGCATAAGTCATGTATGCTATGTTTAATAAACAAAAAAGATCTACTTCCGGTTAGTAATCTGAAGTAGCTTTTTTTTAAACTAAATTTTTTACCCGGTAGATCAGAAACTGTAATTGATCAAAACACAAAACTTACATAGATGGTAGACATTTGATAGAAGATGTGTTTATCGTGTTTCATTTTGTCGGCTGTCATTTCCGGTCCTCACCGGAAGGGTTCAATCAAATGACAATTTTTATCAGTTTAACTATTTTTCTTGCACTGTTTTAGTAAACATGATAAACAGAAATGTACAAAAGGCAAATGTTAAAGATATACTAACTTTTATTTTCATAGAGCAATTCCCTTCGTCCGTTTCCTGTCCCAAGACAATAAATCTCCTTTCAACAAGGTCTCAGAACAGTAAAGAATTCAACAACCATACTTTTTTGGATGATGAACTTTTGCATTAAGATATGTTAAACATGTTTTTTTTTGAATCGGCGGAACTTCCTGTCGTCCCAACAAGAAGTGTTGTTTGACATTGAAGTTCGATCTGGAAGTTTCTTCAAAATAAATATGATATCCGTTATATTTTCTATTTGAAAAAAGCTTTTTCATGTACAGGATAATACATTTAAATGAGAACGGAAGACCTTTTTGTTGCTATAGCAACAAGATTCTAGTTTATTAAGGTCTTCCGTTTCCAACGGAAGACCTTATAGTGATTGTAGTGTTTTTTGTTTCTTTCTTTCTTTCTTTCTTTCTTATTATTATTTTTTTTTTCTCCTTTTTTGTCGGCAGAATTTCTCAGAGATGGCTGGATAGATTTTCCTGAAATTTTCAGAGATGATAGAGAATGATAATATCTCGAGGTATTTTTTTCATTTTTTCAAAAATCATTTCCGGTCGTCCGTTTCCTGTCCCGCGTCAAAAAACCTTGTTCCCTCGAGATCTCAGAATCGGCTAGCACTTGAACGTCCAGACTTTGTGGGATAATAGACCTATATTTGTAGATGTGTTTAAACTATTTTGTTTTGTTCGTCGTAACTTCCGGTCGTCACCGGAAGTACTTAAAAATTATTATATTTATGTATTTAACTTATTTTACATAGAATGAATCTGATAGTATAAATCCCTACTTGTGTCATCTATGCGATGTTAATTAAACAAGAATATTCTACTTCCGGTGAGATATCTCAATTATCTCAGGTAACTTTTTTAAAACAAATTTTGTTCCCATGAGATCTCTAAAACTATAAGTGATAAAGATACGAAACTTTTATGCATGATAGACATTTGAATGAAGATGTGTTTAACCGGTTTTATTTTGTCAACCGTCACCTCCGGTCCTAACCGGAAGGGTTCAAACAAATCAAGTTGTTTATAAGTTTAACTGTTTTCCTTTGACAGTTTAAGTTAACTTGATAAACAATAATGTGCGACAGGAAAATATTTAAAAAAATGACTGACTTTTTTTTCATTGAGCACTTCCGTTTGTCCGTTTCCTGTCCCGAAATAGAAAACCTTGTTTTAATTAGATCACAAAAACGAACAGGACTTGAACAACCAAACTTTGTTGAATGATAGAACTATGTATGTACATGTTTTACAACTATTTTGTTTTATCCGGCGTAACTTCCGGTCGTCACAGGAAGTACTCCAAAATTTGATTTTTTAAAACTTTCTTATTGTTATCATAGAAATAACTTCTCATTAATAGATACAATTGGTCATCTACACATGGTTAAATAAATATAAAAATTCAACTTCCGGTGAGATATCTCAATTATCTCAGGTAGCTTTCTTTTATACAAATTTTGTACCCGTGTGATCTCAGAAACTGTAAGAGATCAAGATACAAAACTAACAATGATGATAGACATTTGATTGAAGATGTGTTTAAAGGGTTTCATTTTCTCTTCCGTCACTTCCGGTTCTCTCCGGAAGCGTACAAGCAAATGAAGTTTTTAATAACTTTATACTTTTTTCTTTGATTATTTTATTCACTCAATAAACTGTTATGTATTGTAAGTAAATGAACTAAAAATAATTAATTTTAGTTTCTTTAATCACTTCTGTTTGTCCGTTTCCGGTCCCGTGACAAAAAATCTTTTCTCAACGAGATCTCATTACTGACAAAAACATTAACATCCAAACTTTAAGGAAAGACAGACAATGTATGAAGATATGTTTACCATATTCTGTTTGTTCCAGCGTAACTTCCGGTCGTCAGAGCAAGTACTCAAAAATGACTATTTATCTTTTTTGTTTTGTTTTACATAGAAATAACACACAGTATCTTTTATATCCTTTTTCTTTTTATTAATGAAATGCATTTCTTTTACAGATTAATACACGAGGAACGGAAGACCTTTTTGTTGCTATAGCAACAAGAGTCTAGTTATTATTATTATTATTTTTTTCCCATTTTTTGTCCAGAAGATTTCTCAGAGATGGCTGGATAGATTTTCTCCAAATTTTCAGGACTGATAGAGAATGATAATATCTCGAGGCGTTTTTTTCATTTTCTCAAAATGTATTTCCGGTCATCCGTTTCCTGTCCCACGACAAAAAAGCTTGTCTCCACGAGATCTCAGAAACGACAAAGACTTTTACATTCAAACTATGTGGGATGATAGACCTATATGTGTAGATGTGTTTAAACTATTTTGTTTTGTTCGTCGTAACTTCCGGTCGTCACCGGAAGTAATATAAAAGTTATTTTTTTACGTATTTAATCTATTTTACATAGAATGAATCTATAAGTATAAATCTTTATATATGTCATATAAGCGATGTTTAATCAACAGAAAAATTCTACTTCCGGTGAGACATCTCAAATATCTCAAGTAGCTTTATTAAAATAAATTTTGTACCCGCGAGATCTCAAAAACTATAAGTGATTAAGACACGAAACATTCATGGATGATAGAGATTTGACTGAAGATGTGTTTAACTGCTTTTATTTTGTCGGCCGTTACTTCCGGCCCACACCGGAAGAGTTAAAACATATCAAGTTGTTTATATGTTTAACTGTTTTTATTTGCTAATTTTAGATAAATTGATAGGCAATGAAGTCTCGTTGTCAAATGCATAAGAACTACTAACTTTAAATTTTCACTGAGTACTTCCGTTTGTCCGTTTCCTGTCCCAAAACAAAAAACTTGACTCCTCGAGATCTTAAATATGGTAATGACTTAAACAATGAAACTTTGCAGGATGATAGACCTATATAATGTAAATGTGTTTACACTATTTTGTTTTGTTCGGCGTTACTTCCGGTCGTCACCGGAAGCACTTCAAAAATTACTTTTGTTTACGCATTTAACTTTTTTCTCATAGAATTGAAATATAAGTATAAATGCTTACATATATCATCTATTCGATGATAAGTAAACAAAAAAATTCTACTTCCGGTGAGATATCTCAAATATCTCAGGTTGTCTTTTTTAAACAAATGTTGTAACAACGAGATCTCAGAAACTGTAAGTGACTAAGACATGAAACTTACATGGATGATAGACATTTGATAGAGGATGTGTTTAATAGTTTTCATTTTGTCAACCGTCACTTCCGGTCCACACCGGAAGAGTTGAAAAAAATCAAGCTGTTTTTAAGTTTTACTGTTTTTCTTCAATATTTTTAGATAAAATGTTAGGCAATAAAAAGACATTGTCTAGTGTTTATAAAAATCTAACTTTTATTTTCATTGAATACTTCCGTTTGTCCGTTTCCTGTCCCGAAGCAAAATACCTTGACTCTTCAAAATCTCAAATACGGTAATGACTTGAACAACTAAACTTTGTGGGATGATAGACCTTTGTATGTAGACAAGTATACACAATTTTGTTTTGGTCGGCGTAACTTCCGGTCGGCACCGGAAGCACTTTAATTTTTTTTTTTTTTAACTTTATTTTTTATTTAACAAAGAATATTTATTTAGGTATAAATGCTTACATAAGTCATTTATGCGATGTGAAATAAACAAAAAAGATCTACTTCCGGCGAGATATATCAAATATCTCAAGTAGTTCATCTTATTAAGCAGATCTTAGAAACTGTAAGTTATGAAAGCACACAATTTACATAGATGATAAATATTTGAAAGAAGTTTGGTGGGTTTTTTTTTGTTTCGTTTTACACAATAATACATTTATACGAGAACGGAAGACCTTTTTGTTGCTATAGCAACAAGAGTCTAGTTATTATTATTATTTTTTTCCCCTTTTTTGTCGGCAGAATTTCTCAGAGATGAGTTGATAGATTTTCCTGAAATTCTCAGGAATGATAGAGAATAATAATATCTCGAGGCGTTTTTTTCATTTTTTCAAAATTCATTTCCGGTCGTCCGTTTCCTGTCCCGCGACAAAGAAGCTTGTCACCTCGAGATCTCAAAAACGACAAGGAATTTTACATTCAAACTTTATGGGATGATAGATCTATATGTGTAGATATGTTTAAACTATTTTGTTTTGTTCGTCGTAACTTCCGGTCCTCACCGGAAGCACTTCAAAAATTAATTTTTTTTAAGTATTTAATTTAATTTACATAGAATGAATATATAAGTATAAATCTTTATATATGTCATCTAAGAGATGTTCAATTACAAGAACAATTCCACTTCCGGTGAGATATCTCAAATATCTCAGGTAGGTTTTTAAGAAAAAAATTTGTACCCGCGAGATCTCAAAAAGTATAAGTGATCAAGGCACGAAACTTTCATGCATGATAGACATTTAACTGAAGATGTGTTTAACTCCTTTCATTTTGTCGGCCGTCACTTCCGGTCCACACCGGAAGAGTTCAAACAAATCAAGCTGTTTATAAGTTTAACTGATTTTCTTTGCCACTTTTAGATAAATTGATAGGCAATAAAGTTCTGTTGTCAAGTGTATAAGAACTACTAACTTTCAATTTTCACTGAGTACTTCCGTTTGTCCGTTTCCTGTCCCAAAACAAAAAACTTGACTCCTCGAGATCTTAAATATGGTAATGACTTAAACAATGAAACTTTGCAGGATGATAGACCTATATATGTAAATGTGTTTACACTATTTTGTTTTATTCGTCGTTACTTCCGGTCGTCACCGGAAGCACTTCAAAAATTACTTTTTTTTACCTTTTGTAGTTTTTTTTTTACATAGAATAATTATTTTAGTATGGATCTTTTCATAAGTCATTTATGCGATGTTAAATAAACAAAAAAAGATCTATTTCCGGTGAGATATCTCAAATATCTGACGTAGCTTTTTTATACTAAATTGTGTACCCGCCGTTAATCAGAAACTGTTAGTGATAAAGACACAAAACTTACATAGGTGATAGACATTAAATAGAAGATGTGTTTAACGTGTTACATTTTGTCAGCCGTCACTTCCGGTCCTCACCGGAAGGGTTCAAACAAATGACATTGTTGATAACTTTAACTGTTTTTTTTGTTTCACTGTTTCAGTAAGCTTGATAAACAATAGTGTACGAGAGGAAAATGTTTAAGATATATTAACATATTTTTCATTAAGCTATTCTGTTCGTCCGTTTCCTGTCCCGAAACAATAAACCTTTTCTCAACGAGATCTCATAACTGATAAAAGCTTAAACATCCAAACTTTGAGGGAAAATTGAACAATGTATGAAGATATGTTTACTATGTTCCGGTTGATCCGGCGTAACTTCCGGTCGTCAGAGCAAATTTCAAAAATGACTTTTTCTCGTTTTGTTTTGTTTCACATAGAAAAAGTTACTGAAAGATTCCATCACAGTATCGATTACATCCTTTTTCTTTTTATAAGAGAAATGCGTTTTTTTTTTACAGATTTATACATGAGAAACGGAAGACCTTTTTGTTGCTATAGCAACAAGAGTCTAGTTATTTCTAAATTATTTTATTATATATTATTATTATTTATCAATTATTATTATCGGTATTTAAACAAGGTCATACTCTAATTATTTAAAAAACACAACACAGACGCAGAAAAAAATAAAAAACTGCGTTTACAATGCCGCTACTTTGACGTCGTTTTGTGAGCATTGTGACGTCAAAAGATAAGGGCCCTTTTCTCATGACGGCAGTCAAATATATTATCAATAGAAGAAAGCAACATTTGATTGAAACTTATACCAATAAAACACATATGTAAACAATAGCAAGACTCGAGCTTTGTTTACAAAACAAAGAATTCCAAACTCTGTATCTTGCTTATAGCTCAATATCTGACTTTCAAATTTTGACAAGGCATTAAAAATACCCCTATTAACCATTCTAAACATTAAAAATGGAAAAATAAAATTAAATATTTTGAGCTTAAATCGTGTCCAAGTACCTTTAATACTGTTTAGTGGTAATGAAAAAGAATCTTTTACTGGTATGTATTATGATGCCCCATGTACATGTATATATAATTAAGGTCTTCCGTTTCCAACGGAAGACCTTATTGTTTTCGTACTGTTTCTTATTATTATTATTATTATTATTATTTTTTCCAAATTTTGTGCACGCGATTTCTCGAAAACTATTCAGCCGATTTCAACCATTTTTTCACAGATGATGAGTCATGATATGAATTTTATATGTTTTTGAAATTTTTGTTGTCGTCACTTCCGGTACCGATTTATCGGCCATTTTGTAGTTTTTTACGACCTATTTTGTGCAGAGCTGATCTCAGAAACTATCAGAGATATGACTTTGAAATTTTCAGGATAGGTAGTCTATAGTCTGAAGTTGTGCACTATTATTTTGTTTTGCGCCAGTGGCGCCATTTCTTTGAGCTCGCTTAGGCACGAAAATTGGGTACGAATTTTTATTCAAAATTTTCATACGTTCTGATCTGTATCTTTTTATCAGTTGATATTTTGTTAAGACATATATAACAAAAGTGGTAGAAAATCAAAAGTTCTTTTCAACGAAATCTAGAAAAAGGGGCTGGCCCCTTAAATTAGGGGCCAAAAGACTCGTAAAGTCTATTACATATAACTAAAAAACGATAAAGATTTTGTTATGCATTATAGAGGCAAAGTTTTTGATCGTAACAATATCGAACAGAAAAAATCATTGCCACGCCCATTTATTACGTAATTAGGGATTTTTAGGGGCCAAAGTACTTAAACTTTGACGCAATATATAAAGAAAACGAGACATATTTTGTTAGGCATTGTAGAAGAGAAAATGCTTACAATGATGATTCTAATCGATTTCACTAATCAAAACACCAATATATGTCCCCATTAAGGATCTAGAGGGCTGGCCCCTAAAATATTCAATCATTTGTATCTCAAAAATGAACAACAATTTTAGATAGGTGTAAGAACAAAAAATGTAGGTATTCATAAGACCTTTCGTATAATATCAAGAAAAAAGGGGCTGGCCCCTTTAATTAGGGGCCAAGAGACTCGTAAACTGTATTACAAATAACTTAAAAACAATAAAGATTTTGTAATGCATTATAGAAGCAAACTTGTTGATCGTAACAATATCGAACAGAAAAAATCATTGCTACGCCCATTTATTACGTAATTAGGGATTTTTAGGGGCCAACGTACTTAAACTTTGACGCAATATATCAAGAAAACGAAACATATTTTGTTAGGCATTGTAGAAGAGAAAATGCTTATAATGGTGATTCTAATCGATTCCACTAATCAAAACACCAATATATGTCCCCATTAAGGATCTAGAGGGCTGGCCCCTAAAATATTTAAACAATTGTATCTCAAAAATGAACAACAATTTTAGATAGGTGTAAGAACAAAAAATGTAAGTATTCATAAGACCTTTCGTATAAAATCAAGAAAAAGGGGCTGGCCCCTTAAATAAGGGGCCAAGAGACTCGTAAACTGTATTACAAATAACTTAAAAACGATAAAGATTTTGTAATGCATTATAGAAGCAAAGTTGTTGATCGTAACAATATCTAACAGAAAAAATCATTGCCACGCCCATTTATTACGTAATTAGGGATTTTAGGGGCCAAAGTACTTAAACTTTGACGCAATATATCTAGAGAAGGAAACATATTTTGTTAGGCATTGTAGAAGAGGAAATGCTTCCATTGATAATTTAAATCGATTCCACTAATCAAAAAACTAATATTTGTCCTCATGAAGGATCTAGAGGGCTGGCCCCTAAAATATTCAATCATTTGTATCTAAAAAGGGAACAACAATTTAAGATAGGTGTAAGAACAAAAATTGTTAGTATTCGTGAGACCTTTCGAATGAATTGAAGAAAAAGGGGCTGGGCCCTTTAATTAGGGGCCAAGACACTCGTTAACTATATTACAGATAACTTAAAAATGATAAAGATTTTGTAATGCATTATAGAAGCAAAGTTGTTGATCGTAACACAATCAGTTTGTAAAACTCATTGTCACACCCATTTCTGACATAATTAGGGATTTTAAGGCACTTAAATTCTTAATGTGCTGTATGTGAAAAAGCAAAACACTTTGTTAAGCATTGTACAGGATATTGACAATCGTATACATTACTTGAAAGGAAAGGGGTTGATTGGGAATTCTGAAATTTCATTAATATTTTTATCGTATCATTTAACATATTGAACGGAAGACCTACTCGTTACTCGTAACGAGATCGTATCTAGTTTAATATATTATTATAATGTCAAATTTTTCCCAAGCATATGATTGGTCGATTGCTGTCACGTGATCATGTGATAAATTCTGTTATAAGCCTTACTATACTAAAAATAGAAAATTTATAAACCTCACTATACTAAAAATAGATTTTCATGACACCTGGTTTTGGCATGTGCTACATTGTGACGTCACAATAGCGAAATCAACGCCTATACATTATGAAGCAAATATTTTACTGTTAATGTTATACTATATGTTAGTGTTATACTCTTGAAGAGAATAAGTTTTTTGATTTATGATAATAAAACAATTATAGCCTTTTGATATTAGTCAATACATGGTTTTATAGACCTAATGGGAGTAAATCAACTTCAGACTTCGTCCTCGGTCAATATACTCTCATCAGGTCTATAAACCATGTATTGACCTCGTCAAAAGGCTATAATTGTATATTATAGAAAATGCACAACATTTGTGTGAATACCTTTAATCAGTACATTAAATATTTCTCTTTTTTTTCAGGCATAAAGGTGATATTTCGCGTTGCTCTGGTGCTATTTAAAATTGTGTTTGGGGATGCAGGGAACTTTAAAGATTGTCCAACACTGTATGAAACTCTGGAAAAACTAAGACACATTCCAATACAGCATTTAGACGAAGAAATGATAGTACAAGATGTGAGTGCTTTCTATGTTTATACATTCGTAGGCACTGATTTGATAATAAGATTGAAATTACGTTTCTTGGTAAATCAGCAGGTAATTAGATTTTCTCTGCATGTTGGTATATTGTAGTATGACATTCACTGATTATATGTAGAGTGCCTCAGTCTTCATATTAAAGCAAATTAAAAAATTAATTAGACTTCAAAATAATAACCAACAAAGTTGCATCAAGGATGCTTATATTTTGGTCACTTCGTGAGATGTATATACATCTAAAAGTAAGTCTTCCGTTGTTTTACAATTATAGATACATGTATTTATAATCCAAAAGATTTAAAAAAAAAAAATCAAGAAGAAAGAGAAGCTTGAAATATCATTGACTGTTGCATGTGATTTCATATTAAAAGTGTATTTTTTTAGTACAGGTAAGAAAGAAAATTGCTTGATGTTATTTTCTATTTGTTACATGTAGCTAACTTAAAAATTAGACTCCCTCATCTTGCATATAAAACCATGTATTTTTGAGAATTTTGGCTTACAGTATTTTGCTTAAACGGAAGGATTTTTTTTTATTCATGTAATATCAAACTTACATTATAGAAGTTTTATAATTCTGCCATTCCATACATGTGAATGTAATTCTGATCGAGTTTTGTTTGCTTTGTAGACATTAAGATTGAACATCAATGAAAGAGATATGGAAAAAGAGCACCAGAAACAAATTCATCGACGGAAAACAAAAGACAAATCAAAGAAAGGAGGAAAGCAGAAGTCATGACAGAAATCTAAGAAAATGTCTCTTCTCTGGATGTGTCAGTTGTGACTTGTGCATTTGTATTTGGAATCACAGATTATTTCCCCTCATGCTAGTCATATTTAAGACAGTTTTATATATTATTATTTGTGACAGATTGAGACCTTTAATGCTCTTGTTGTGTTGGTGTTGATATTGCAGAAATCTACCTTACTTAGTTAGCCTTGGAGTTAATTGTTTTGGTGTAATTTTTTCTTCTTCACAAATTTGTAATATCTTTGCTTATATTTGTTGTTAATGCTATTCAATATTTTTGGTACATTTTTAATGTGATATTTTTTTTCCTAACCAATCCTAAACTATCTCTAAGGAATATGAGGTTTACCAACTTATATATACATGTACCTAACACGAAAAGAAACTATTGAGTGAATTCATTATTTGCATAGGACAAATCAAGATTTTCATAAATTCTAAGAAGCATTAAATCATTTAGAAATATGAATTGTTAATTCTCCAAAAGGCTTGTGCTCAAAACCTTTGCAAGTGATATTTTCATACTACACGTTAGGTTTTATGATGGAATGGGGTAAACTCTAAAAGTATGTGAATAAATTATCATTTATACTTTAAATTTACTGTTCCAAAAAATGTGAATAAAACCTGTGCTATGGAGTGGAAACATACACGTAGCTATTGTGATAACATTCAGTGATAGAATATGGACCAATTTTCATCAAACTTTGCTCATTCCCATTCTACAAAACATTGTTCACTGCCTTTTTCCTCAGTCGTGCCCTATTTAATTTTATGAACAAAGTGTACATAATCAGAGTAACAATGCGTGTAATATATGGATCTTGACCATGAAAGAGTCACAGATATTTTACATATACATATACTAGTGCATTTTTTTTTCAATTGCTCATCAATAATTAAATGTATTCCGAAATGATACATTGTCTTTACACAAACTCATGTATTTGAATAGAAACATTCCTATTATTCCCTTATATTTGCATTCATATAAATAATCCAGAAAGTTTTTTCTAAGTGTACACTGTATTTGATACTCTAGTGCTTACTATTTTTGAATAGTGCAAGTCGTTGTATGTGTACATCTTGATGCGGTATGCAAATCACTACAGGTTTAAGTATACTAAAAATAAAATGATTGACTTATTCTAAAAATGGGACAGGGTTAGTCAACAAGTAGAATGGGTTAATGTAAATTAATCTAGGTCATATACATGTATATATACTTAGTCCAACACTGTATATTTTGTGCCATGATAAGGGGGTTGTAATTTGATATGGTCAATCTTTTTGTACACGAATCAATCCTTGAGCTCTTTTTTTTTCTCAAATAAGCTGTAAAAATCAGTTTATTTGTGGTATACCATGCTTGCAGCTAATGTATATAAAACGGAAATGTATTTTAACCAATCGAATGGTTATAAATTTAATTCAAGAAATTATTTCTTCTCAGTCAATGATATTGAATCAAATTTTTTTTGAAATAATGAAAATTAAGACTCCTAGTATCGGTATAAAGTGACTCATAAGTATTAGCACCTTGTGTAGTTGATTTTTCTTTGTTTGTTTTTTTGTTTGTTTGGTGCTAACAGAACTCTGGTTGAATTTGTTTTTTATTTGTTTCAGTGTTACTGCTTCAATTTTATTTGTGTAACTTAATAGGAGAACATTTCATTTAAAAATACCACACAAATACCCCCTCTTATCGTGTTATTTTGTCTCACTGTCAATGTGTGCCAATATGAATATTTTTATTTTTTTTGCTCCTCAGTATTTGAATTCAGAGAAGAAAAAGAAAATGATTCAAACACTGTAGGAATCTATTTGAGATATGTATTTCATTTAACCTGAAAACTGTGAAAACGAACTGATATTCTAGATTTTAAATTCAGTAAGTGACGACTTGATTGCAATTAAAATGCATTTGCCAGAGCCATATTAGATAAAAAAAATTCTTGAATTGCAAACATATTTAATAAGACTGATTTAATGTGAACAAAATTACTAATAAAGACCTCATTTTCAAATCATATTTGCTGTTTCTTGTAAAATTGTAATATACTGTGGAAAAGGCCTCCTTAAAATAATATAAGCTATTAGGACTGAAATTACATGTATATGAAATATAAAAATACATGTAGAATTAAAGATGTTTAGTTTGTAGTCATCAAGGAGGAAGATATAAAATGAGGTCCACACATCCGTTGTACTTTGCTAGTTAAACAATCCTTGTTTTTTATATATGATAAATAGTCATTCATTGTATTGTCGTATGGATGGAACAATTTTTATTTTGAGAAAATAAACTGACCATTTTAATGCCAACTATTGTTCTTGTAATTATTATTAATATGATGGAGAACCAGACAGACAGACAGGGATTTAGAGGTGACTTACTTTTTCTTGATGGGCTTTTTCTCCTCAGCCTCTCTTTTTTCTACAAGAGCATTATCTTTTACCTAAAAGCATAGTAAACATAAATATTCACTAGATTGTATACATGGAATATACAGTACTTCATGTATTTTTAAGTTCATATAAACTAAAATAGGAATCAGTACCTTATCTTTTCTATGCTTGGTAGGCTTTCTCTTTCTGGATTTCTTTAATTCAGAATTCCAATACGCATATTCATCCTGTTATGTAAAGAAATTAACAAAGGAGCTAATGAGTCATTGAAATCAAGGTATAGGACTTCATGACTGCATGTATTAATTAAAAAGTCACCCCATGCACAGTTGAACAAGTTATTTCCCATGTGTAAAAGAAGGAAATGTGAATGTATATTTTTGTGCATACATGTATTTAATCGCAAGACACTCTCATTCTAACTTCTACATACATGTATATTGCATGTTTAATTCTCTGAAATATCCCCCGGCTCATGCTGGCCATGCGTGTTGACTTATTTGTGCTAACAAAATACGGTTAACTTAATTATTCTTACCCATTTTTCTCTTCCCTGGGATGACCACTTTCTTGTTTTGGGCCTAACTTCATCGCCATTCCAAGAATTGGAGCTCTTTGACTCCTGAAATGACAAATAACCGTTCTGTCAACAATGAAGCTTTGGTGAAAAGTCACTGTTCAAAACACATGGCAGCATAGTACGCATTGCTTGAAAAAAAATAATTGCTGCAACAATAACACAGAATCTACCTACCTTTCCTTTCTTCCGCTTTCCATACGAGCAATCCGTGTCCGTTTCTCGCATTTTACGACAATTCAATAACAATCTATCAAAAAATTGTCAGAGCAAATCTGGAATACTAGCGAACAAAATGTTGCGGTTTCCAAGAATGACGTTGCTGTCATTATGACGTAATCATGGGCGGAGCTATGCCCATATTTGGAATAAAGCATTTTTGCGATGATAAAATGGCGCTTGCGATTGGTCGAAGAATTTGAAGAGTTAGACCTACATAACTTGTTTCAATTCTTGAATTATACTGGTTTAAAAATTGATGAAAGTATCATAATTATAATACATAAAATATTGATCATTTTTGTTAAATTAAACAAAAAAAAAACAAGCCCTAATTGTTGCATATACATTAAAAATTGTAATTGTTTGAGCATATTATACATGTATTCTTCTAGTTTTAATTAATTGTATCGTTATTAAATCAATAATATTTTGGTTTTATCAGACACAGATCTTTTCAAGCGAGAGACATTTATATGAATAAATTCCAATGTAAGATTATCACCACTTGAATAAGTTGAATTAATCCCCCCCCCCCCCCACACACACACACACATATATATATGATTTCATTGATTTCATTGTTTCATTTGATGTATTTCAACTTCTGAATAAATTATCTCTATTGAATGGAATGTATGTTCATGCAGCATGCGGGGTCCGACCTTTCCCCCTAGAAAATTCAAATTTATTTAATTCACAAAGCTTTTTCCAAAAACAGCCCCCCCCCCCCACGGAAAACAATGTTATCCATCGGACCCCCCCCCCCCTTCCTCCTCCTCCCCTGGAAACATTTTCTGAATCCACACATGGGTATTATATATATCATATTTTAATTCAAAACTCAGATTACTTATTAAATACAGGAGTTATCAAGGGGCCCTTTTCGTACTAGTATTGTTTGGTTAGAATTTGGAGATTTAAGCGTTTAAAAAAGAAACAGATATAAGAAGTCTTAGTACATCATCCTAATTAAGTATGTCACCTTGAAATTATCAACAAATCCGCCAACACCATCCATGCACCTTTTTAATTTGTTACAGAAAACCACATAACAAAGTTCGAACATAATGCATTTAAATTTTGATAGAACGTTTAGAAAACGACTTCTTTTATTTATCATGGATACCCTCGATAAGATAGCCTATATTCACCTTTTCGGTTGACTTATTAGTTCAATACTTTATCTGCACAGCACAGTGTTCTTATAGAAATAGTTGAGCGTCTGTTTCGCAAAGTCGACCTCAAAATTTCTTTTTTTTGGGGGGGGGGGGGCAACACAAAACATTATTTTTCATATAGATAGTGACAATGAAAAAAATGATACATGTCGAAACAGAAGGAGCGTAATCTTTCATTATTTTTTATTCTCTGTCGATCGGTGTTTCTTTCTTTCTCTCTCTCTATCTCTCATCTAAATAATAATTAAAGAACACCTTTGAGATCATCTTCTTCTTCTTCTTCTTCTTCTTCTTCTTCTTCATCTAAGCGGATAGGAAGACTTGTATACATGGAACTCATTCCTATACATGTATTTTGACGCTTATTTCAACCGACCCTGAGATATTGGTGGGAAAAGTTTCATGTTAACCACAAGAAGGTCAATCTTGAAATTCAATATGCATGTAGTAGATTCAAAACAGTACCTTGGCGATAATCTGAAACCTTATGCTTTTGAATAATGACAAGTCTTGAGGGGATATGCATAGTTTGCAAATTAAATTGAAATAATTGAAATACCTACTATAATAAGAGTGTGCCGTTGTAATTATAAGGTCATCATGACGTCATGATCAGTAAGTGAGGGTTCCTCGGCTTGCAGTTGAAGAACTTCAATGGAGCTTAACTTAGTTGCTCAAGAACGAAATCAAATTTGTAAAGACCCGAATGGCTCTCTGTTTATCTTATTCTTTATCAACCAGTATAATAACTTCGTGAATAATTAGAGCACAAGTATATATGACATCAGGCAAACTAGTAACTCGGATTACTAGTATAATCACACAACTATCGTCCAAAAATTGTTCAATTACCTGTGTCGCTTCAATAATGTTGTAATCATTACATATGGAATGTTGTAAAGCAGAAAAAAATGTATATTTTATTAGATTTTCTTTACATTGCAAGTCTATGTTTTACACTCTCACATTTGGTGGTACCCCTCCCAACTCGAACCCCTCCTTCACTTCATGACCATCACGCTACTCCGCCTCTGACTCATGGGTTTGATGGATTCATGTACAAACACAATTGCGATTTAAAGAAACTTTGCATTTATAGATATTCATTCCTCCGACAAATGTGGGTTTCATTGACACACTATTAATCTCATGCAGTTCAGTCAGCAGCGTGGGATAATCTAATACCTTATAAAACTTGAAATTAGAAAATCACCTGTTGTGAATCAATGGGTCGCTTATGCCATGAAAAAGAAATCCGGATATCTGGTTCTATGCTGTTTCATGAAGAAAACAACAACTTCTGATATCAATATTTTAATTAAATACTTTATTATAAATAGTATATAAAATAAAAAAATAATAAAATTGTAAAAATAACCTTTAAGATTTATCACAGATTTGCCCTTCACATTTTTAAGCTAAATAAATAGTTTCTACACGATTTGTTCAGAAACAATTATTGTTTGTTTTGTCATGCATGTTTCTCTTGATTAGTCTAGGCTGAGAGAAGTATTTTTCAATTCACTACAAATAAATAGGATGATTTTTTTTTTTGGTGTAAAACTACATAAATATCTTTAAAAGATATACATTTATGAATATGAACTACATGAAATACGAACGAAAAATTAGCAAATATTCATTTATAACTATTCTAATTTCCTTTCACTATAAGTCGAATCATATATCTATGCAACATTTACGTCACTAAAAGTCGATCCCGGCCTATCTATGCAACATTTACCGCTTGCAAAGCGTACACTATATCGTCAAGTCCGACAACTGTAAGTTGATCCAACTTTGGGTTGTTAATTGCTTGTCTGCCCTCAGTAGTCACTTTCGTGTTTTTGAGCACCAGTTTTCGAAGACTGTGGTTTTCGGCAATTGCGTCCGTGAGTGTTTTGCACATATCTGTGGTAAGCTCGCAATAACTCAGATCTAACACCTGCAAGGTTCGCGTTAGTTTTAGACATTCGGCTAAAGTAATGACACCAACTCGATCAAGTTTTGAACCTCTAAGTTTCAGAATTTTCATAGTATTGCTTAATTTCAGTCCCTGAAGCACGGCTACGAACTCCGAACCGAATAAACTCGTTTGGCTAATGTCGAGAACTTCCAACTTTGCAGAATGTTCTACTTTTGCACTCAGTTCTGAAGCGCACATCATGTTGAGCACACAACCTGAAAAATCTAGCTCTTGAATGGTGTCTGGAAGATGTTGAAGGACAAAATAAGCAATTGCTGCCACTTTCCCCTGCAAATAGGCGAATTTCTTACATTTTGTCATGTTCTGACAACCATTTTGCAATGTCGCCCAAGTTGCAGCGGTAATTTGCTTCGTCGGTTTTTTACAAGCATCCTGCAGTGTAACACACTCTATGGATGTCGTCTGTTCCATAAATGCGTTCAAGAATCTAGCCATCACATCCATGGAACTCCAGAACAGTTTCAGATGCGTAAGGACTTTGCTTTTGGCAATTCCTTCCGCAAAGTCGGTGTAGAGTTGGATTTGACTGATAAATACGGGAATGAGGTATATTTCTAGATGAGTGATACGATTTGTGTCATGAAGCATAATTTGCGGAAGAGATAGAAGACTTCTGTACGATAACAGTCCTTCTCGTTTGATTACTGTACGCGGTGGAAACGAATGCACAACAGCTTCAATCCCATCTTCTCTAAATTTGGCTTCTGCCAAGCTTTCAAGGCTTTGAGCAAAATCGTGAAATCTTCCACTTGGGGGCCGCAGCGGTCTTACTTCTTCGTATGATGCGTTAGAATCCTCGCTCTCGACCCGCGTGTGTCGAATGTTCTGGATTGCCATTTCTGAGAAAAGCTGACGAATGACCAAAGTGTCATGATCGTTTCTGTACAAACCACACGTGAACACGACAAGCTGGTTATATCGCGACTGTTTCGTCATTCGATGGTCTTTGATGACGCTGGTCATCTCCTCCAGAACGTAATCAGACAAATGTCTAGCTGCTAGGAAGTCGTGCATCAAACTACAAGTGAACATCCATTTGGACACCGGTGTGAGTTTTAAAAATGCGCCTAATTTGAAGACAATCGCATTCTGAGTATCTTTGTGAATGTCCTCTTCAGTAAATACATATTCCTCGTCATTCATGGTTCTAAATGCAAACGTACTCAGCTGGTCAATTGCTCTCACAACTTCTTCTGGGAACTCCAAACCAATTATGTCAAGTTTTTGTCTTTTGCAGAATTGAGTGGCCATTGCAAATCCATACGCTTCCATCAAAGAAGTAATTCCCGTAATGTCGGCAATTTTTGCATTTTTTGAAGACTGATAAATAGCAAAAATGAGCAAACAGCAAATAGGTTTGGTGATGTAAGGTCTGAATTGCCAGTTTTCATCGTTCACTGTATCAAAAAGCCTCTGGTGATTTTCCGGATTGAACTTGTAGTGGTACAAATACGTTTTCATGCACCTGCTGACATTATTCATGCTATATCCCAATGAAAACATTCTTGAATCGGGGAGGAAACCTGGGGAAGACACAATTTCTGGATTCATCATGACAATGACGTTGGCTTGTCTGAGCTGAGAGCCAGAGAGAATATCCTCCAGGACCTTCTGGTCGGGTTTGCCATTGTATCCATCCAATATCATCACCACTTCACTCGCGTTTGCCTCCAGCATAGAGAAAAACTCGGACGGATTCAGTTTGAAATCGTCTGGTAGCAGGTTACGGTGGACCTGTTCTTGGAAGTCCCCGTTTATTTTCTTTAGATCAACATGAAGAAGAATTCCGTATTTGTTTTTGAAGTAGCTTCTTTGGGTTGCCCACATGTAGGCTACCATGTGACTTAGAATGGTTTTACCACTACCACTTGGCCCCTCCATGAGAATTCGCCGCCCTTTACCCATTGCTGTCACAGGTGGAAGAAAGTCGCTCAGATGCAACCGTTTTCTGAAATAAAATAACAAATGGAATTCTTAAAGCAGGCATCTTGTTACAGCCATCTGATGTAATGCAGTTCTTTTCGTACTTTTGTTCAGGTACTGGAAGTGTGGGTCTAAAATAACGTTATTGAGAGGAGGTTAACAATATATATATATTGATTTATATTATATTGTGTACCTACCCTTCAGAATCAATGATGTCAATAGGCGTATACATGTCTCGGATGTTGCAAGTCACACTCTCGTTCCATGGGAATGGGGAGCATTTGCTGTAGTTGGTTTTGTAGAAGTTTATCAGGGCAGTTGACACCACACCAACGACATCTAAAAATTACAAAAAAGTTGTAATTGATTTTTTTTGTTCTTCAAAGCTTCATTTTGTGCACAACACTTATTAAAGATGTTATTGTAGCAAGCAAAGTGATGAAATTGAACGTATATAAAATAAGTTAACAATTTCAGTCTTCTTCTCTGCGATACGTACCAACTGTTTCTCGAATTCCATGTTTGTAGGTCTCTTTGCGTATCTGCACCACGATTTCGTGGATTTTCTTGTATTTGAACTTGATGGAGTCAGTCAAAGCTTTGAATGCGTAGGAGAGTTTGGAATTCAATATCTTGTCAAGTAACAGCTGCATTCGCTCATGTCTTTTGTTAAGAGCAAAGATTTCCTGTCGATCACTGAATTTGATGACCTGATTTTGCTGCAGACGATCAATGATATCCTCTGCTTGGATGTTGTCCACAAAGAGTTTGTAAGTTTTCATCAGAACCGCTTTGTCTTCAGGAGGGATGCCTATGTTGTTTGAAAGAAATTTCGATAGATAAAGTGTCATTTATAAACACTAAATCACAAACAATATCATAATGACTTCTCTATAAAAACATTAGATGATTCATAGATTGTGTCTTACCTTCTTGTTCCGCTTTGTTTTTGCGCTTTGTTTTCCCTTTAGTGTTTCTGGAGCTGGACGATTTTGGTGTAAACACTATTCGTTTATGATTGGAACTCCAGTTTTCATTTACTTTGTTGATGTAATGGGTCTGCATTTCTGCATCCAGTACTTCGTTTTCAATACGATGCAGTCTCACTCTTATGGGAGGTCCACCAAGTCGGAGAAGCACCTCTCTTATCTGTTTCCAGATAGATGTGTACTCTTCAATGGAAATAGTTTCTGGAAAACAATTATTATACATAATTCATTGAATTTTGAAGAACTATTTTTTTCTTATCAAGGTTTAAAGTTTGTAGACAACTCACTCATTTCTGCGACATGTTGGAACAAAAGCTGTAGTCTAACAATGTCGGCACTAAGACTGCTATCAGCCGACAGGGGAGCAGCCGACCATCCGTTAGGGTAGGGAGGACACAGGTGACAAATAGTCTGCAGCAGGGTGGCCAGCGTTCGGCTATCGTATTGCTGTGAGTTGGTGTGCTTTTTCTTGGTTGGGTAGAGGAGTTTCCACTGTTTTTCATCCAGGACACCTTGCTCGTGAAGCCGTTGGAGAACTGTGCGGATGTGAGGCTGGGAGAGGTGATCTTTCAGGTTAAGTGGAGGATGGATGCTATCGAACACGGATCGGAGAGAGTGGGTGCCGACGTCATGCAGCATCCAGCAGACACGAGAAAGGTTCTCCCTGTCTTTGTCGGGGTTGAGCAATTTGGCTGCCCAGCCCTGGTCCATGTTGGCCCTGCAATGACAATGACATGGCGTTATTTACACGCTAGATTTCCAACAGACAATGTCGTCTGCGAAAATTTTGGCTCATACTACAGACCTGCCTACACAACGTTTTATAACAAAAATATGTCGATATATATAATGAATGAAATGTCAGCTTTTTCTTTGTGACTGGAGTGATAAGACCGATGATTTAAAAGCAAAGCATATCAGATCGAAATATATAGGGTATTTGATCTCTATCGGACAATTGTTTTAAAAACATAGAGAGCAATTCTTTCAGAACGTCAACACAACACGAAACAATTGGTGACATGGGTTTATCAAGTACTCAGAGAGAGAGAGAGAGAGAGAGAGAGAGAGAGAGAGAGAGAGAGAGAGAGAGAGAGTTGAAAATATTACAACAACATACTCGAACTGTACGTTTAATAATCATGTTGAAATGATTATGAAAATGAATTTGAAAACAATTTTCACGTACTTACAATTCTCTACGTGCAACACATGAACCAAAAAATCTCACGAGTATTTAATAACTCGTCAAAAAACACCTTCTTCCCAGTCTTGACATAAATCGCCCAATATTATGATGACAGGTTCGTTTTGGTTTTGAAGTGAGAGAATCGTTCACAACCAAATCAAATATACGCCAGACTGCGTGTATATAGTTACCAACGCTCTATTTAAACAGTACTTTAAACACCCCAATACGTTGTGTACATTAATTCAGAAGAATCTATTTTCCAAAACGCTCTGCGACATTCAATAACGCGACAGAAAAAGGTGTAATTACCAGCAAAAATATTTTACTACCTTTAAACACTGTGCTTTTATGATCCCAAAGTGGTAAGGGTCTTGACATGAATGTGGGAAAAAAGAAACGGCTTGCACACAAAGCAACTGTATATTATCAATTAATCAAGCGGTATTAATTAGTCCTGCAGTAACTGCAGATTGAGCTCTCTCTGCCCACAAACAATTCAAAACGTAAAACTGCTCCATTATTGATATGGGAAGATGGTATCAAAGCAGGGTATACATCGATTTTTGTTTGATTGTTGAGTCTTAATCAATATATATGGTAAGTGGTCCGGAATGGAATGGAATTCATTGATATGTTGTTGTGTGCTGCTGACATCATACTTCTATACAGGTTGTCGTTTATTCATTGCACGGATTAAAAGATTAAAGTGAATCAATTTAACAAATCCCGACACCATTGACCCGTGGTTTAATCTCCCCGTTTGATCTATACGAACTACGAAATCAAAGTAATTTTTGAATTAGCATACGATAGCTTTTTATTTTCTTTTTAAATGTCATTTGTCATAATAACATGTCATGAAAAATCACAATCAATAAACTGTCAATATTTTGTTACTTGGTTGCCGGGTATTCATTGGCATGGTGTTTATCATTAATTCTGAACTATACTCTATCTAATGTCTGTATGTATTGTTAAACCTTCACAGTATTGGGACAAAAACGAGGCTAATTGCATCGAAATAATCTCAGATCTAAATCATCCAAATCCAGAAACAAACAAACATTGTCGGATACAAGGTGGCCTTTGAAATGAGACACATTTTGTTTTTAACCGCATTACACATAGAGTATCAATTTGAAAATCCCGTGACGTCATGTTTTCATGATATTTAATTGTCACAAGTGCTTTATTAACATATCTGCATTCTCTTTCATCAACAAGTGTACAAACGACAGGAATGATAAAAAATGGTGAATTTTTACTAATTCTGCGCTTAAAATGAAAACTTGCAAAGAGAACCCTTAAAAAAAAACCAAAACATGACCTGCGGAAGCACTGTGGTCTGTCGGCAAGTTTTATATACACATTTTTTTCTTTAAAATGTTCATATCTTTTGCACAGCAGCAACATGGATGTTAATTAAAGTAACAAAAAAAAACCCATATTTTTAAGGTAGAATTATTATTCATTTCAAACGTTGAATATAACAAATTAATATCAAAAGAGAATATGACTGCGAAGGGCTTACAACACAAGGTGTGTGAAGAAGAATTACCCCCCCCCCTCCCAAAGTCAAGAGCCTGTCACGCGCCGATGTGGGTATACAGAATCTAGGATTCTCCCCCTCCAGATGCGATAGCAGTACTGTTATAAAGTAAATTGGTGTTATACCATTTACATAAAATGTGACATGGTAAACGTTATATTTGCATCCACCCACGAAGTTCAAATTTAAAACATGACAGTGGCATGATTAAGGAAAACTTTATTAAAAAGTGTGTGGCAAGTGCAAACAACACAGTTTCATACAATTCCTCTTTCCATGCCACTGATCGTTGATATTCCTTTGTATGTTTTAGACAACATCATGGCAAAGTTCTTTAGTTATCATTCTTATTTTTATTTTACTTCCGATGAAGAAAAAATTATGTATGACCTTTTCTAATAGACCCTGAATTATTGCAGGAATCAAACTGACATTTGATTCATGTTTATGAAATAAACCGTAGGTACATGTAATCTAAATCACAGTATTTTTGTGTAATAAGTTACTGAACCTTCCAAATAGTAATTTCTCACGTTTGCTATAGAATACGTTTATCTCTTATTAAAATTCATTAACTTAATGTCTCGATTTGAAAGAGGGAAAAATACACTTTAGAAATAAACATATTAAAAAAAATTCACAGTGTATATTTCCTAATGATTCTTCGATTAATACTAAAAAAAAATTATTCGAAGTATACTTTGGCACTTTTTATCATCAAAACAAAATGGATTTGTGATCATTAAATGACAAATGTCCCATCGGCGCTCTGTGGACTTACTCGTAAGACCTTAGATTCCAACCGGAAGTATAAGGGTCTATATATATATATACCTTTGCTAAGGTTTTTTTAATTCGACACTAGGGATGACTGTTAAAATTTGTGACATGACAATGCATTTAACGACAAGGAATGCCTTTGTAGAAGCGGTTTTAAGTGGTGCATAATACTGCATATGATATGCTCTAATTTGTTTAGTTAAGAATTACCTTGCGACATTATTATAGGAATTCATTTAAACCTGATGCACAAGTGGGGTCTACTTCCAGGATTGCATCAATATTAAATAAACCAGATGAATACGCAAAGTAATTGATACCCATTTTTCAATATTTATTATGAACAGGTTTCTTTTTTTCTGTTTACAGTTCATGTGGAGGCGTGTTATATCAAGACGTTACACTAGAAAGCAACAAGTCTTGGCAATTTTTTACGTACTCGTTTTGAGACGTATGGAACAAGCTCAATTTTTATATACCTAAATGTTGTTAATCAATCTGCATTATATACATGTAATTGGATTATACAGATCAATTATTTATTCTTTTTTGGTTTTATTTGGGGCGAAAGAGAACTTACTTTTAACCATAAAAATTTTCTAAGCTTTGGATTTTTCTATTTTCTGATCTATTTTTTTTATAAGTCTTATTTATGAACAATTGATCTTGATGGAGAAGCATATACCAAAGATATCATGAATCTTAAAACGACAATCTTCAGAAATACTGTACTTGGTCAGAGTATTGAATTTCATGTTAG